>PVKC010010790.1:7772-25479 GCA_004027635.1 Crocidura indochinensis | reverse complement strand
CCGATGACCTTTTGCATGAAAGGCAAACGCCTTAACCTCCATGCTATCTCCCGGGCCCCTATGTTTTAATTTTTACACTAATTCCACTTCTCCCTAGAAATGTGGGAGGTATAATTTTTAAAACAAAGGCATCAAGGGCTCACTTCTTTGCCCCAAATATATTAATCCCATTGCTCCACTATTTTCTCCCTTTGTCATCATACATCTTGAAATCTCTTTATAAAGTCCCAAATTAAAATATCAAAGTCAAAATAATATCAGGCAGGGATGTGAACATTCTTAACTGGTTCTGTGAAGACAAAGGGCATGCTGTATATTTTTCCTTGCTCTCAAGACTTACAAATACAAATGTGAGAACTGACACAGAGGATAAAGACAGGTTTAAATATGTGTGTGCGTGCGCGCACGTGTGTGTGTGTGTGTGTGTGTGTGTGTGTGTGTGTGTGTGTGTGTGTGTGTGTAACTGTTGGTTAGGTTTTTTTGGTTTTCTTCTAACTAGATAAAAGATGCTTCCCTCCCTTTTGTGAGTAATGAGTGACTCAGGTACTCTTGGGAAATCTGAAGTGGTCAATGATTTAACTGCGTTTTTCTTTTGCTGTAAATACATCTAGAAATTAGAGCATAAGAGATAAACACTAAAAGGCTGTGAAATTCCAATGATTTTATTTACTTCTTTCCCAAATACCTGGAGAAGATTTTTAGTGCAAAATGTTTTCTCTTTTGTGTTGACAATTTTATGTATGGCCCTAAAGTAACTGATTTTGGATGATATAGTGAATGTGGGGTTGGGGGACATCTTCTTTAGTAAGATTTGCTATAATCTGAATTCAATTAATTTATTTTATAAATGAAAATCAGTGACTGGTTTTAACTTTTATACTTTGTCAATACGATGCCATTTTATCTTTATTCTGTTCCTTTTTCTCTATTAGATTCCATGTTTAATAACTTATAAGTCTAAGACAGGTTCACTTTTGAGGAAAAAGTACCAGAGAACTCTTTGAAATTCATTGTATCTCAAAGGCTGACAGCAAGAATATACTTTCTGGTACATAAGAAAGAAAGATGTATGTGGTGTGACTGGTGGTTAATATGTCATCAGGATAAATCATAAGTCTTATTCTTAAGAATCTTAATAAAAGTCACTTGAGACATGGAAAGTATAAAAATAATCACAGATACCCTCTATCTTTGACTGTAACCTGGGGAAATTTTGAAAGTGCTCACTCATAGGGACACTATAAAAGGTACTGCACAAATTTATCCTTGTCATAAATTCTTGCTGACTAAAAAGTTTCTGTGGAGTAATTTACAAAGCCCATCATAAAATACTTCATCAAAAGAAAACACTTAGATTTAACACAAAACCATAAACTCCCAAGGACTTGAGGACAATGATGTCTCCAGTCTACAGGGAAGATGGAGTGTCCATGTCTCCTGTCTGTGAGATTTTGTCTCACTTTTATTTTCTTCTCTTTTACCATGTATTAAAAGGTTACAATATTACCTATAATTAAATTTCATTGAAATATTGATATTCCAATACCAATCCCTCTCCTCCACCAATGTTCCCTGTTTCCCTCCCACTTCTAGTTTTCCTGCTCTTTATATCTTAGTTTTCCCCCTAATATGCTTCCTTATTCTCCACATAAGAGAGATCATTCTGTGTCGGTCCTTCTCCTTTGCCTCATTTCACTTAGCATGATCCTCTCCAGATTCATCCAGGTAGCAGCAAATTGCATGACCTCACCTTTCCTTACAGCTGATCAGTATTCCATCATGTATATGTATCAGAGTTTCTACCATTCATCTGTTTGGGGAGCACTTAGGTTGACTCAAGATTTTTTGCCATTGGGATTAGTGTCTCAATATACATAGGAGCAGAGAAACTTTTCTGCATAGCCAATGTTCCTAACATCCAGTCGCCACACAACTCTGGCAGCGTGCCTACCTACCTGTGATAGTCCAGAATTCTTTTCTTTAAAATAACACCCTGGCTCTTCATTGTTAATCTTGGGAGAGAAGGCAGAAAAATTGATTTGCATAGAGTGATTAGATAGGCACAATGAGAAATCTGTGATAAGAAAGGAAACACCCTGAATACATACTGAATATGAATAGTTGAGAAACTATTCCACACTGGCTGTTTCTGGGCACCTTGATCATTCTATCAAGGCAACTGGCATCACTTTGTCTTTAGTAGAGGACAGCTGTTAGTTAGCTAATGTACCTCTTAGAAGATCAAAGATGTCTACTGACTAAGGAACTAAACCAACAGCTTTCCGCCTTTCTGTTCTTTCTTACAAGTTTTTAAACAAATAATGAAACCTCTAGCACCAACTCTCTGGTAATGCCCCACAATTTCCCCTGCAGACAGAGTCCTCCAACTATATTTTTCTGCTGACTTTTCAAATTCCTTTCCCTAAAAGAAAAGCCTTAACTGGCTATTCTGTCAGGGTCTTACTACCTCCCATTTATCAGCATTAAAAATTCTTCCTTGGGGCTGGAGAATAGTACAAGGTGGATAGTATGTGCCTTGAAGGTAACCAACCTGGATTCAATGCCTGGCATTGCTTATGGTCCCCTGAGCACCAACATGTTTTGTACAAACACCTAAATTAATTAAGTCAAATAAAACCTATTATGTTAACCAGCTCCTTGATCTCACTCCCCATCCCTTCCTGCAAACTACATGCAGCTGCACGAGACACCCCAACATTATACACTAGCTCCATTTTTCCTTCTCTAGAAGGAATAATCTTCACTCTTACCTGTAAAAATCATGCCATTCCTACCAGATCAAGCCAAAGTATCATACCATCTAAAAATTTCTTTCCATGTGACCCTATCAAAAAGAGCTGTTTTGTTTATCCATAAAACATGGATATGATACTGATTGAATTTTGCTTTACTCTATAATTTTCATGATTTTTTTTCATCTCCTATATTGGCTGTGAGCTCATTGAAAGCAAAGATTCACCTTTGCACTGCATCAGGTTTGTATTTTTCAATTAACATTTTATTGCTGGCTGAGTGGCTGACTAGAATTCATTACAGATAGAGAACTGAGACACAAAACCACAGATCACTGTGGTCTCTGTAATCAAACCTCCAACCCTGAGTAAACTGGCATCCATTTCTTCTGAATATCATGAGCAACAGATTTTTTTCTAATGGAAATGTTGGTAGCTAACGGAGTTGCTAAATCCATGGAAGTGCCAAGAATATAGAGGACCTATTTGGAACTTGATGAGGTGTGACTATTTTTTCTAGAAATCTAAAGACCTTGCAAATTGGGAGGAGTATTAAGCAGACGAAGGCCTTATCTTTGTGTTGAATACAGAAAACTGAAAGAAAGAGATGTGTGGGGGCCGGGCGGTGGCGCTGAAGGTAAGGTGCCTGCCTTACCGCGCTAGCCATGGATGGACCACGGTTCGATCCCCCGTGCCCCATGTGGTCCCCCAGGCCAGCCAGGGGCGACTTCTGAGCGCATAGCCAGGAGTAACCCCTGAGCGTCACTGGGTGTGGCCCAAAAAAACAAAACAAAAAAAAAAAAAAAGAAAGAGATGTGTGGACAGAGTGGAGTGCATACATAGAAGCTGCTTTGGTGCGTGGCACATTTAGGAAAATACAGTAACTGGTGATGAAAAATAAAGCAAAAGATGTAGAGAAGACTATTGGAGGCTCTCTGTGACGCTGTTTCAGAACTGCCTGGCAGATGGAACCCCTCTAGAGTTATTTGGTCCAGGGGACCCCACAGAGCAATTTTTGCAGGGATTCTCCTGGAGACTGAAAGCTTAGGAGACATCACTGCACCAGAGATGGGGAGAAACAACACAAAGAGGGGCACCATTCCCCATAATTTGTGATTCCTAATCAGGCTTAACCTTTGGTCTGTTTCTCCTTCCTCACAGAGAGCTCCAAGGGCATTCCTAGGATCCATTGTTCATGCTTATTTTCTCCCCAGTATCTCACCTACACCACCCCCCCATCCTGTTTTTACCATTTAGATATTCTAGTTCCTCTTTTGGTCCTATATAAGCATTGTTAGATGGGAATAAGCTCTCTATTGAGTTATTAGCTTTGGATCAGTTCCTGGTCATCAACTGGGAAGCATCCTCTGTCCCTGAATGCACTGGGGGAACAGAAGTTGACCCTTGGTGACTGACAGGGTCGGCATAGAAGACCATTAAATATTGGCAACTATATAGAAACTACTCCCATGTACAATTTACCTACTTTGGTCTGAGCTGGATTGCTTCCCTTAAAGATCAGTGCTAATGTCACTCAAGTGACTATCTCCAAAGGACCAGTCAGGGGTCAGACAACTCTCTTTCTTGGTTGTCATCGAACCACGAATGCAGTGAGCTCACTGAAGTGTTACATTTGGTGTGCAATTAGAATGGTTGCAATCTTTTGCCATGATATCACAGCTAGTGGTGACAAGACTGAAGTGCCAAAAGAAATTTGGTAAAGGAATAAGCATGCAGAGCCAATCACAATAACTAATTTAAACCTGTGGTTCATATTTTACAGATGAGGAAACTATCTGGGGATGAGGAAGTTACCTGGTGTTCATATAGGAAATTCACTTCTGGGCTGTAATTCAAACCATAGCAAAATTTATGCCTCAAAGTCCTAGAGCAGTTTGATTCCTTATTCCTTCCGCAATTTATGATTCAACTACTAAATTTACATAAAGCTGGTCTGGGTCATCTTGAGAACTGAAAAACAGGACTCACTGGACAAAGAGCAATTAAAAGACTATTGTTTTCCAGGCACTAATGATCTACAATCAGGTAAAAGAATCAGCTCAGAAGACCAGCAAGTTATCAACAGCTCTAAGTGTCTTCTGAGACCCACAATCTCGAAGACAAAGCTATAAATGAGTCTTGAAATGACTCCAGCAATTATCCCATTCTTTAATACTAATGAGAAATCAACAAATTATGGCAAGCCTGGTAACACATTTCTCTGTCACTTGCAATCCAGTTGTAGGCCTGCAACTCCCTTGCAGTGTTGGGGAAGGAGAATGAGAGAAAGTGATGAGGTGATGGTGAAATGTTGGAACCCCTTGGGAGAAATTTGTCATGTCCCTCTTCAAAGAAGTGGCACATGTCTCTAGAGTAATGTTGAGCATAGAAATTCCAGAGAGCTCTGAGTCGGAGCCTGAGCCCACTTCTCCAGCATTCACAGACCCTTTTCATATTTGAACACAAGACCAAATACCCAGGTTTCCCTGAAAGGCAGGAAGAATTTTTTGTTCTAGTTCCAGGGACAGCTTCCAGCACAGGAAACCATCTACTGGCTTAGGAACTGCCTCCTGCTAGGTCACATATCAGTGTCAAATTGAGGCAGAGTGATGAAAGAGTCATTGGACCCAACCAAGCAGGATAAGTCTAATGGGTCAGGTAGACTCCAAAGCTACTCCAAAGAACAGCTCCTTCTCTCTCTCTCTCTCTCTCTCTCTCTCTCTCTTCTCTCTTCTCTCTTATACTCTCATTTTTCTCTCATTTTTTCTCCCCTTCTCTTTTCCTACCCCCTCCTTTTCTCCCTCTTCCTCTTCTTTTATCCCCTCCCTCCCTCTCTCTCTTTCTCTCTTTGTACCTTCCTCTTCCTCCCCCCCCCTACCCTCACCCAACTCCCAAGTTGATCCCAGGAGTGTACTCTAATAAACATTCTGCATGCCAATCCTCTACCAGAGACCACTTCCCAAGGGCAGCCAGTCTACCATGAACACATTACTGTGATTGAACTTTACCCCTGGATTCTTCCTATATCCTTGGCTTTGTTTTATGTATACGCCACACATTCCTCTTTATTAGGCAACCAGAGTGAAAGATCTTCTATGATATAAAAGAGAACCTAATGGGACAATGGGAGGGGAGAACAAGAGATGAGCTTAATGCCCTTTATTATTATAAATGGAAGAAATGGGGATGAACACAAACAAATCTTGATAGCCTGGGAGTGGAGAGAAGGTTTCAAAGGTTGATTGATAGACAATAGCTGAAAGCGATCGTACTGGTATGATGATAAAATGGATTTAGAGAGTCCCTCAAATTACAAGTTGTATCCCATTAGAATTTTTCAAGAAAGGAATATTAGAATTATTTTTAATTACTTTAGAGAACTAGACTCTACACAGAATTTGAGGATTTTACTTTTATTGAGTGTATTAGTCAGGGTAATGAACAACAGCTGCTTTAACAAATAACCCCAAATCTCAGCGGCTTAGTAAAATAAAGACAAATATTTCTCCGTTGCATCAAAGTCTGGTTAGGCAGGTAGTTCTTTAGACATTCTGCCTCCAAGTAGCACATCTTGTGATGTTGCCATTTCACACATCTCTGAGCTTATCACCAAATCTCTGGATTCCTCTGGCACCACCCCACAACAAAGAAATACCTAGTCCTGATCTAAATTTCTCCCTCTTGCTTTTTCTCTCAAGACTGATTTATATGGCTAACAGATCACAGGGAGTGCTGGCTAGTAGCTTCAGCTGAATGTGACCAATAGCATCCAGGTAGGAGGAGTTCAACCGAGAAAAGGTGAAGAACAGTTTGTTTCCTTAACTTCCTCCCCACTGGATTATCTTGAGAAGGAAGAGTCTCTTGACAAAAGGCCACATTTCTTCCTAGGGGTTCTCTCTATTATTTCCGTTATTATCTCAGGGAACTTTACCCTTATTGTGTTGAGTCTCAGTAGTGTTCCTCCTTATACTTCATTCCCTGCTATATTTCATTTCCTGCTACAATCATATCCAGGAATGAAATCTAGGAGAAAGAAAGTTCTGTGTGCCCAGAAAAGAGAGTCATGATTCAACACATTTTTGTCTTCGATTTTGTCTTTGGAGAAAATACTACTTACAACATAGTTCCTCTGTCTTTACTCTATGCTATAACTAATTAGACATGGGTTTTTTTTTTATTGTTGTTGTTGTTTGTTTGTTTGCTTGCTTGCTTTTAGGTACATCCAGCAGAGAGCTCAGGGGTTACTTCTGGCTCTGCACTCAGGAACTATTCCTGGCAGGCTCAGGGACCCTCTGGGACGCTGGGGATGGAACCCAGGTTGGCCACATGCAAGGAAAACACCCTACCCACTGTGCTATTGCTCTGACCCCTACATGAAAGTTTTATCATGCATTATTTACTTTTTCTTAAAACCTTAACATTTTGTCTTTGACCCATAGATGACTTAGAACTCTATTACTTAGTTTCCATGAAGTTCCCGCCAATATTTCTGCTATTTATTCTTAGTTTGAGTCCATGTGATAAGGAGGTGCCTGCCATATGATTTCAGTGTTTTTCAAATTGTCTAGGGATTTTTTTTTTATGGTCCTATGGTCAATCTTGATTGATGTCCTGTAGGTACTTAAAAGTGTACTTTGCTGGTGCTGAGCAGAGTGTCAATAGACTGCAATGTTCTATTGAATCAATGCTAAGCTTGCCAATTTTCTAGTTGTTCTGTCACTTGTTAAAAAGAAAGCTACTGAAGTCTCTAACTTTAATTGCAGACCTATTTCGTCTAGTTGTATCAATTTTTGCTATGTATGTTTTGTATCTCTGTTGATAGATGGATTTATTTTTAGGATTTATATACCTTCTTGGTGGTTGAACCCTTTTATTATGCACATAATTGTAGGGGTCTCTTCTTGTCCTTGATAATTTTCTCTTTTATCTGGCATTAATATAGCTACTTCTAATATGATTAACTGATTTATGAAATAGCATTTTCTATCATTTTCTTTCAACTTATAGACATAAATGTAAAATAAGCTCTTATGAATACATACAGTTGTTTCAGTTTCCTTTTAATCTATACTCAATCTCTGCATTTTAATTATTGAACTTAGATGATTAAATATTTCATTATTGATACATAGGGTTTAAGCCTACCATTTTTTATCTCATGGTTTCATTTGTTTTCTTTTTATGACTTTGTTCTATGAACATTTTCAACAAATTTCCCATAATACCTTTACCCTCCCTCCATTTATAATTGTTTTTATATATACAGTGAAAACCACAAGTTTTATGCTTTAGTTTCTTCAGTCATCAGATATAATCTAAAAAACTCAATAATAGAAGAAATTTCATTACATTTACTCATACTTTTTTACTCTCTTCATTTATCTTTCTTCCTAATGTTCTACAGTTACTTTTATTATTTCTTCACTCTTCAGGGAAAATACTTAAACCATTCTCATAAAATGGGTCCCTTATTACAAGGTCTTTTAATTTTTCTTCTTTGTAGATTGTCTTGACTAATTCTTCATCCCTGAAATATATTTTCACTGAAATATATTTCCTAAAAAGGTTGTACCTTTTTTGGATTTGACCAATCTTTTTTTTCAGCCATTAAAAATTTCTGCCATTTCTTTTTGACCTCCATGGCCCTGATAAGAAATATGCCATCACCCAAAATTATTTTCCTTTGAGATGAGATGGTTTCCCTCTGTTTATGAGGATACTTATCTTACACTTTCAGAAGTTTGATTATGGTGTATCTTGGCATGTATTTCTTGAAATTATATTTCTTAAGGGTTGGTCAGCTTCTAGAATGTATGCTTTAAGCCATTATTGCATCAAGTACTTTTTCACTCCTTTCCTTTTGTGACTATAACATGGTCTTTTATTATAGTCTCTTTGGTCTATTTTCTATATTTATAGTCTAATTTTTATCTCTGTTGTTCAAACTGAGTCATTTTTAGTGTTCTATTTATAGAAAATATTGTTCTAAGTATTTCTGTTGTTTCTTCCATTTTTTTTTCTGTTGAGGCCATCCATTGAGGATTTCTGAAGTTTCTATTACTATATATTTCAATTTGAAAATGTCCATTATTTGGTTCTTTTCTTTAGCATCTTTGTTTCTGGAACATTCTATTACTTCATGAAGCTTTTTATGTTTTTGATTTTATTCAAGCCTTTTATAATTTCTCATTGAAACATATTCACGTTGGATAGATATTGAAATATATATGTTTAAATAAATAAATATATATTGAAATATTCACACTGGCAGCCTTAAAATATCAGGTAAGTTCAGCATCTGAGTAATGGTAGTGCTAACATCTATCTATCTACTTTCTTCTCTTGTTCATGTTGAGATTTTTCAATTTTGGGTATCAGAGGTTTTCACTAATATGATAAATATTTTCTATTATATTGTGATTCTCTAAATCTTAGTCTTATCACCATGCCTTCGCCAACAGTCCAATCTATTTTGTTATTCTGTGGGAATTTACAGAAATTCAAGTTCCCTACTGAGTCTCCAGAGGGGCAGAGATATAGTATGTGGTTAAGGCTCTTGTATACATCTACACTGGTTTCATCTCTGGCACTTCATATGGTCCCTTGAACACAACCAAGAGTGAACACTAAACACAGAGCCAGCAGTCAACTCTGAGCTCTGCAGGATGTGGTCCCAAAAGAAAAATGAGTTTATAGCCTATTCAGCCTCCACATAAGGACCCTTATTATTGCTAGAGGGTTTGATTCCTAGCCCCCCAACAGGAAAGATGTTTAATAACAACACCCTGATAGAAGGCAGAACTACTTTATATTCTATCCGTACCATGTTGAGTGCAGACACTTAGGATCTCTCTTTTACTTCATAAGTTTTGTGATACTTGGTAGTTTATGGTAGTTTAACTTCCTCCCATCTCCTTTTTTTTTCTTGACCGCTTAATTGCATAGAACAGTCTTTTCTTGGGAATTTTGGTCACCAACTCACTTTTCCAGATTTGCTGATTTCTCCAGAAACCAGATCAAGATGTTTAAAAAGAAAACCCAAGGGCCAAAGCGATAGCACAACCGTAGGGCATTTTGCCTTGCACGTGGCCGATCCAGGATGAACTTCAGTTCCATCCCTGGCATCCCATATAGTCCCCTAAGCCAGGAATGATTTCTGAGTGCACAGCCAGGAGGAATCCCTGAGTATCACAGGGTGTGGCCCAAAATCTAATTAATTAATTAATTAATAAAAGAAAACTCAGAGAATCCATCATCTGTTCCAGGTCTCAAGATCCTTAACTGATCTGCTTTCTCATTTCCATTGCTCAGAGTAACTTTAGGTTTTGCTGTGTCCTGCTTATGCCCTAACATCCGTGCTGTACTCAGCAAAAGGAGTAAGTGGAAATGAGCTTTGTATTTCATAAAACATTCACATGACATAAAAAGACTGAAAGTTTGAAGCATAATTATAATAAATTATATGCAGCCCCCATATACAGCTTTGGAAATCACTGCTTGGACACCAACTGAAGAGCAGAGAAAGGTCTTCATTATGCTGCCACACCTTGTGTCTGGTGTCTATAGAATACAAAAAGACACCCCTTGGGAACCTATTTTCCTTTTGCTCCAACATGTGCCTTACACGTGGCTACTGCACAGATTATGAAGAGAAGCTGCAGGTGTGACCCTCTATCCTGCAGAGCACCTAGGAGGGATAGACTGGTTCTGTATGGTTTTAATATACCTTGTAGGAATCAAGCCAATGATGTTGATAAACAGTGTTCTAAAAAAGACCTAAATCAATCATAAAAACCTTTATGCAGTGCCTCTTTCTTCACAAGGTGCAAAGGAGACTGCTGTTCAAAGCACTCAAAAATATCCAAAAATCTATTCCTAAACTAGATTCCTGCTGAGTCTCTGAGGACTCCCAGGGACTCAGCCTTGTTCTCCAAAGAGGTGCAGGTGGCAGCTGCAACATTTTGTGTCTTTAAAAGACCTTTGGTGCAGGTAGTACCACCTCTAAGGAAGATCAATTTGGAAGGCCTTGGGGTTTCCAGTGGCTGCCTTGACTGTGCATTATAGATGTGTTAAAACTGTCCTCCTTCCCTCCCTTCCCTTTTTATGTTCCCTAGGACATAAATGTTTGCCTGCATCTAGCAACTTTACCTTCTCTCTACAAAGCTGAGCTTGCCACTAGCAGGCTCACCAAATTAGAACATAATCCTACTTTGGTCCAGCAAAGCAGAATTTTTCTTCTTCAGCTCTATTGCTTAACTCCCTCAATGCACACAGGAGACACTACTAATCAATCATTCCAGGAAGCCCCATTAAACCTGGATTTGGCTTCAGGGTTCTTCTCAAGGCACCTTTACCTGTCATCACTCCCAACCAATGAGAGAGTTGGCTTTCAGCTCTCTTGTAGTCTCCAGTTTCATATCAAGGCTCTGTACTCTTCCCCGGTGCTATCTATTCTCAATTAGATCCTTTTGATAGTTTATGTAGAAGATAAAAAAAAAAAAGTCCACCAACAACCTTCTTGCCGTTTGATGCTGATTATTTGGAAATGTTCTAATGGGGAAGACATGGTTTGCAGTTGATTAAGACTTAATGTGAAATCTCCTGCAGAATTGTTTTTTAAATCATGGAAAAAGACATCTGTAATGCAGTGCTATCCTTTTTTCCTTCAAGGCATTATTATAAATTGAAACTGCAAATATGAGAATGTTGACATTTAATGGATTGTTTTCTACCCACATATACAGTTGTAGTCTTCCTTGGGAGAGCCCTACTTTATCTCATGGTTCTAGTGCTAAAGGGGGATTGAAACAATGGATAAAAAGCAACCATATATTGTCCTCTTGCATTTTTCTGGGCTAGTTTTCTGTGCTGGATCATCAAGCCAGAGAAAGATGTCAGTCTTTGTAAATATAGTTCCATCACTCACACTCTGGAGAAGTATGTCTAATAACATATTACTAACATTTTATACTAATAACAACCTACAAATATTGACCAAAATGACAAGAAACATACATTTGAAGCCAAACTACGCTTTTCCTTTAGCTCTTCTTATGATTCCAGTTGATTCTCATTATTCATGGCACTTACATTCTGAAATGTCAACATGAACATTTAATAAGCGAATTTGATCCTAGAGGAAATACAAAGTTGTGTTGTTGGAAGCTTCTGGTTACAGCCATCCGTTGAGCAATGTAGAACCTTGTTTTATGTGTTTCTACTTAACGGCAGCATATTCCATATATTCTGTTGATCTCTGCTAACACTGAATTTATGCCCAACAGCTCTACAACTCAAGCTGAAAGAAATCTTATCTGACACACATGTTTTCTTTATAAAATAAATCACAGCCTTTTTTGTGCTTAAGAACCAAAGTACCACATTTGGGGGCAGGGTGCTATTTTAAAAACCAAAACCAACAGAAAGGGACAAAGGGCCCTGAATGAATTGCTCCAAAGACACATTTGCAAGATGAGAGCAGATAGAAAACTGCCTGCAACCTCAGCTGTGTTAAATGATTTTAATTTTCTACAAATTTGTCTTTGAACATAAATAAATGTCCACAACTGTGCTGCAAGTATTTTAATTTGAATATTAAAATTATATTTGAACAAGAAGGCATATTCAGGGTTGGAACAAGAGCACAGTGGGCAGGGCATTTGCCTTGCATGCAGCTGACCTGGCTTCTTCGATCATTGGCATCCCATATGGTCCCCCAAGTCCGCCAGGAGTGATTTCTAAGCACAGAGCCAGAAGTAATACCTGATCGCCAATAAACAAACAAACATAAACAAACAAAAAAGAGGGCATATTCCCAAGAGTCTGTCCATTTCTCTTTGCCAATATCTATAGCCTGGCAGGCACTCTAAAAGAATTTTTTTGGGGGTCACACCCGGCAGTGCTCAGGGGTTACTCCTGGCTCCATGCTCAGAAATTGCTCCTGGCAGGCACGGGGGACCATATGGGGCACTGGGATTCGAACCGATGACCTTTTGCATGAAAGGCAAATGCCTTACCTCCATGCTATCTCCCGAGCCCCTAAAAGAAATTTTTAGTACGGAGGTTTCTAGAACTATTGCTGGTGGGGCTTCATACTTAACACATCTCCATCTTTTAGCACCCCCTTCCTGAGCGACCACTTCACTCCACCACTGTTGGGATCTCCCACCATGGTTTAGACAACACTCTATTCAGGACTTTACTGCCTAGACCCATTTAGCTGCAAGAGGGTTGTGAAGTTGACCTTTAGTGAGGCATGCTGCCGCACGGAGAGAATCCAGGGTTCAACTCTTGAGGTGAATATTACCATACTAATAGCAGTTTTGTAAGTGGCACTGTTTAAAAATATAAATGATATATACACATAATGTATACATATGTATATGTGTAGATAGATAGATAGGTAGATAGATAGATAGATGATAGATAGATAGATAGATAGATAGATAGATAGATAGATAGATAGATAGATAGATAGATAGATAGATAGAGTGGGGCTTGGGATTCGAACCTCGGTCATCTACATGCAAGGCAAATGCCCTTTCCAGTATACTACCATTCCAACCCCAAGTAAAATAAATGTTTCAAAGTGCTTGCAAGAAGTTTAGGCTTATTCAATGGAAGAAAGGAAAAATGAGATGAAGTTGTCTTGCTCTCACACCAGAGAGATGCATTCAGGGAAGATTCTCCAGGGAAGGTAAAGTCACAGTTTGGAATAGAAGCTGGGGTGGAAGTTGAGCTGAAGGAGAAGTGAACACTACGGGGCAGAGCGGGAGATACATACAATCAGGACCCAGAGCCAGAGAGCCTACAAAGAAAAAGTGCCCTGTCCTTCTGGCAGCCTGGAAGGGTTGGGGAGTATCAGAATCAGACTTCCAGCTCACCAAAACGCAGCCTGGTGCTGGGGTAAACTCAGGGGCTTCCAAGTAGACTACCAGTAAATTTCTTGCATCTCCAGGGGTGGCTGCGCTTAGAGGAGTAGGGGTGCTTATGCGAAGAAGCAAGTGGTTTCCAAAGAGTCAAGCTGCCCTGAAACACCTGGTACAAAGCAAAAAGCTTTCTACGGAGAGAGCGGCGCTGCAGGGATGCTCTGGAGGAGAGAAGCAATCGCTTTCTGAGCACCACTTCCTCCCACCTAATCCTGGGCGGCCACACGGTACCCAGGAGCCGCATTACAGGCGTGGGATCCCGCTGCACACAGCAGCCTCTAATCATGGGCCTGAGGGCCTCCAGAGGGCCGCCTCTCTGCTTTTCCCAGCTGGGAATTCTGCTCTAGCTGCTTGTGCCTGGGCCCCAAATGGGTTTTTGGTGTGGAATTGGAGGTTCAGGCAGGTGAGCTGGCCCAGCCTGGCAGGAGCATCCTGGGATGCCCTGTGACCAAGGCCAGTGGCCTTTGGAGAGGAGCAAGTAGTGGGGGCTGAAGAAAAGGGCCATAGCTGGTCTAAATACAAAGCACGCTGGTGGGGGCAGACCCCCTACTTATTGATTTCGTGTATGGATGCATGCA
Organism: Crocidura indochinensis; assembly: GCA_004027635.1. NCBI lineage: Eukaryota > Metazoa > Chordata > Mammalia > Eulipotyphla > Soricidae > Crocidura > Crocidura indochinensis. The sequence continues at coordinate 11,220 of PVKC010010790.1, read as the reverse complement.
TTGCCTGCTTCAGCATCACAAAGGGCAGAAATCAGAGGCAGGTAACTGCGCTCTTCAGATGGGTGAGGAGAAGGCAAAAAGAAAAGCTGACACTCAGCAGAAAGCATGGATTCTAATCATCACAGGGCATCTCTCTGGGGGAAACAGCTGTGCATATTCTGGTCCCCACCTCTGCCTGTGCAGGCAACCATGGTCATCGCCTACAGTGTTCTTTCTGGTTTCACTGCATCTCTGAAGTTTCTACTTCCAATGCTTTCTGCTTCCCAAGCTTCTCAACCCTCCTCCAAATGGGTCTCTTCAATCCAGAAAGACCATTTACTGTGACAACCACTTTGAGCCCATGCTTAGTAGCAACATCGCACGAGTGCTTGTTGGTGAAGCAGACTGACCTGGCATTTGGGTTCCCAGAGCATGTTTGCAAAACCAAAAGTAAACATATAGTCTGGCTTATCTAGTTAAAGTGACTTAGAGTCCGGCTTATCCATTTAAGGTGACTTCATAAGAGGATTCATGTAGGATGTTACTGATGCCCTAGTGAGTTCCCAGTGGTCACTCAGTTGTCATATGAACTGTTATGAACACAGTGTTCCCATCCTTCCCTTTTCCACATTTCTTCTTAAACATGTAGCATCGTTTATAGCACATTTTGTCAGATTCTCAGCTGAAGGAGTTGGACAAAGCTCAAATCTTTCCCCCTCCCACCTCACAAGAAGCTCCAGGGTTGCCCTCCCAAGAGGATTTACCAGCTTTAGTGTTCAAACTCTGAAGTTTTGGGGCAACAGCGTCCTGGGATGAGTGAGAGCAGAAAGGGGAATAGGGTGAACAGGATTCTCAGGGACTGTCTACAGCATCTTGAGAGGTAGGCAACTGGGACAAGGAAGAAAAATGTCTGCTTTGTTTCATTCATTCATTCATTCATTCATTCATTCATATATTCATCTTCTACAATGAAGGACTGTTGTTCTCTCTCTTATTTTTTTCTCTTCATTTTCTGTTTTGAAGAACTGTTGTTTTCAATGCGCTTCCTTTTTGGTGTGATAAGACAGGCAGTGTTGCCATTTAAAAAAAATGAAAAACAGGTAACAGAGTATATTTTATTCCTTGAAAATAATTTAAAGAGGGTAGTGTGACAGATCACAGAATTGTGTATCAATTGCACACCAGAATTCTCTCTGTTAGTCGTTTTTAAAACCCAGCTTCCCAGACTGATGACCAACACAAGTCAATCAGATCTGTAGGTGAGAAGGAAGCTTCAGGCTGCAAAACAAGGACCTGGAGCGAAGCAGGTCTGGAAGCAAATGTTGAAGCAGGAATTAATCCACACAGGAAAAGTGAGTAAAAACAGATTCAGGAATTCTAACACACTAGCCTTCTGCTCTTAAGAGGCAGGCATCTTAGTGGAGAAAGACCAAAGAATACCTTCAAGCTTTCCTGACACCAGACTTTTTATTAGGAAGAACTAGACCACACGCTACAATGGAGAATGAATACTGAGTCAGGTGGAACTCTAATCCAACACCAGATTACACCTTGGGGTGGAGAATGAATACTGAGTAGGGCAGGACCCAGTTAATTCAACAGTAGATAGGTAGAATACAGAATTAGCATTCTTAGAGCTCCTTCCAGTTATACCGGCATAGACCTACACTTGTAGGCCTTCCTGACAGAGAAATACAGGTGCTTGTCTTGGACTGAGGACTTCAAGTTTGACTCAGGGTAGCAGCATTCCACAGCAACTTCAATGTCCACAATGAGTAAGGCATGAAAAAACCTGGAGTTGGCTCCTTGCTGGCCAGGGAAAACTGCATTCTAATGCTAAACATCCAGCACATTTCCAGTATATAGCTTCTAAGCTATTTTCTCCTACCTAATACAGAGTATTCACTGCCAGGATTTTGAGTTGCAGGCCACAGAAGTCAGATTTTGTGTTTTTAAGCAGAAAAGTAATTTTAAACAGAAAATTGAAGGGGCCAGAGAGATAGCACAGCAGTAAGGCATTTGCCTTAGATGCAGAAGGACGGTGGTTCAAATCCCGGCATCCCAAATAGTCCCCTGAGCCTGCCAGGAGTGATTTCTGAGCATAGAGTGAGGAGTAAAACCTGAGAGCTGGGTGTGACCCCCCCAAAACAACAACAACAACAACAACAACAACAACAACAAAAAGAAAATTGGCCTTCACCTGAAGTGAATGGATGGAAGAGCCATCTTAGAAATAGTCATGAACTAAGTCTGTTTTAGTGGACTTGGAGGGAACTCTTTTGATGTTGAAAATGATGTGACAATCATGGTATAAGATTCTATGGCAACCACATAAATGGTCCCTTGTGCTGGCCCCTGCTAAACAACTGGCCAAGCCAAACAAGAGTCCACTTGGCTTCCAGAGAGTTCCCTTGATCTAGCTCTAGGAGAAGGAGATATGACACAGTCTGGACAAGGAGCTAAGTATGGGTCATTTAAGAAAAGATAACTGTCTACCCAACCTATTGAGGACTGATAATTCAGTAGCAAAAAAGGAAAGCAATAGCATTGCCCTTTATCTCCTTGTCTTCTCATCAACTAGTTTGGCATGTAATGTGTAGTATTTTATTTGAAAACGGAATTTACCAAGTCAAGATTTGTTGATTGAATATGTTTCTATCTGTCATATTACAAATGTATTCAAATAAAACTTCAAAGAGAAAACCTAAGTTGCTTTGTCCCATTCTATCAGTTCTCCTGTCAGTCTTCCACTCACCCTGTAAGTGGATCTTGCTCAAAGTTTAGGCCAGTCTTGGCCATGATGCCTTTTCCTCAAGCATCACCCATCAGCCTTGCATCTGAGGTTGAAGTGAGGGTAGAAAACTGAAGGATAGTGCCAGGCTCCTCTGAGCCCCAGCCCCTCTGTTTTCCATACCTCCCTGATGCGACTGCACCACCCAGTAATTTATCTTCCTTGTGTACTGAATAACTTGCCTTTTGAATGGTCCTGATTAAAAGATGAAAGAATTGCCTTCCAAATTTTGCAAGTGCATAATATTCTAGAAGAAATAAACCTGGAAAAATTAAAGTGTCATTTAAAAATAGAGCCTGAGAGACCTCAGGTCGATTTTGACAGACACTTTTGGCATTTAAGTTAATGACCCTAGAACTGCCACTGACCCACCAGCACACTTCATAAAGTGACAGTCTTCTTGATTTCTTCGTCTATTAAAACGGGAGTGAGAAAGGTGGTGAGGGAGGAGAGATGGGAAGGGGAAATGTGGAGGGGAGGGTTGATCAAGGTGTGGTTGACCAAATCCAAAAGTCCAGAACCCATGTGATATATCACGTGGCAATGAAAATTAGTTTTTGGCTGGAATGTATGGGTAAATTTGTGATATGTGAATTATATCTTAATAAAGTTGTTACCAAAAATAATTATTTTTCAAACAAAGGAGAAACCAGCACAAACCTACCGAAGAGGACTAAG
>PVKC010010789.1:0-25361 GCA_004027635.1 Crocidura indochinensis | reverse complement strand
AAAAAAAAAAAAAAACAACTCTATTTCATGGTGGATGTTACTTCACATCTAAATCAGCTTAATCATAAACTACAGGGGAAAGGAAACACAATTTTTTCGATGTTAAAAGAAGCTATTTGGTTTGAAAACAAATGATCTGTTTTTGCTCAAGATTTTGACAGAGAAACTTTGATTCACTTTCCAAGCCTGTTGAAACATCGCCAAGAAAATAATACTGATATTGACATTACCTATTTTAAAACAGCACTTTTAATTTGAGGGAAGCTTTTCTCAAGAGTTTTCAGGATTTCAGAAATAGCAAAGCGACATTGGTCTTTGTTGTAAAACCTCTGGATGCCACTGTAACGGAATTAAAAAATTCTCCCTTTAATATCTGAGACCCCCTGTGGGGATCCCCCGACCCGCGGGGGTAGGATGGAGGGGATCTCCAGTTATATGTGGGTCTTCACAAGCTGGTCCGATCTTGTCTTTTCCTAAAAAGCAATTCTCAAGAGGTTAAATAATGCCCAAGACAAAGTTCTGATCAAAGGCCCTTTATTTCAACACCAGAGCTGTATTTATACCCTTCCAAAAAGGGGTGGCTTTACAACTTGTCAATCAATGTTCAAACATAAGCTTTTTCCAAAAAAGGGCAAAACAACTTCTTAACTCTAACAGCAGTTATTCTAAAAAACAACTGCAGGAAATAGGGAGGGGGAAGAGGAGGCAGGCAGAAGGAGCAAAACATCCATCTTGTTTTCGTCTTACCTAGATGGAACATCCTGTTTTTCCAATCCTAACATTGTTAAACTTTTGGTCAACAGAATCTTAAACTCTACAATTCTTAGCTAAAAGCAACTATAATATTTGTAAAATAAAAGATCAGACATCAATCTTTCATTTATGAATTCTATAAGGAACCTTTAACAAAACTCTTTTATTTAAGCAAGTTCTTCCAGGTTGTGTGGCTGACTACCCTAGATAATTTTAACTTTTAGTGGTTAGCTATTTCCTTTGTCACAAGGACATCTGTGCCTCAGGTTCCACTCAGCACAAGACTAAAGGCAAAGAGACTCCATATTGTCTTAGGTTCAAGCAGTCTCCCACAAATATCGACATTAGTAACTTTGAAATGCAATTGCTGGATTTAAAAATCAAAAAAAAATTGTGGACCTCAAAATTTTAACATCTTTGTGCTAATTTAGAAAGTTTGGAGAAACACAAATGTGAACTTAGTTCATATCACAAGTGATCTGTTTTGAAAGGCCTGGAGAAAGAAGATATATTGATTTTTAACACCTGGAATAGTATTCCTGACTCATATAATCAACTAAAAAAGCTAGTGTTTGCTATTCTTTCCTTGTTTGGGTCTACATATTTATGAGAACAATCATTTTCAAGCATGAATCTTATCAAGAGTAAATTGAGAAATCGTCTCAAGATGAGAACCTGGAATCACGACTAAAATTAAAAACAGCAGTATACAAACCTGACTTACTCAAACTATCCGAGGAAATACAAGGCCATGGTTCATATTAGAGTTTGTGACTTTGTCAGTCATTGTCAGGATGTAATTTTCTCTACATTGTAAGGCAGATTTTACAGAATTTTTTTTTTGTTTTTGTTTTTGGGCCACACCCATTTGATGCTCAGGGGTTACTCCTGGCTAAGCGCTCAGAAATCGCCCCTGGCTTGGGGGAACGATATGGGACGCCGGGGGGATGGAATCGCAGTCTGTTCCTTGGTTAGCGCTTGCAAGGCAGACACCTTACCTCTAGTGCCACCTCACTGGCCCCAAATTTTACGGAATTTAACGTTATCGATAAATAATATCATTCTAAAGTTTTTGTTTTATTAGTTGTGTTATTTGTATCCTCCCGACCTGTGTGGATATTTGCATACAGAATATTCTCAATAAAAACTTATTGAAACTAAAAACATTGTACCATCCTATGTATTTTCGGTTTTAAAATGTGGCTCTCAGGCCGGAGAGATAGCATGGGGGTAAGGTGTTTGCCTTTCATGCAAAAGGTCTGTGGTTCAAATCCCGGCATCCTATATGGTCCCCTGAGCCTGCCAGGAGTGATTTCTGAACATAGAGCCAGCAGTAACCCCTGAGCGCTGCCAGGTGTGACCCAAAAACAAACAAACAAAAAAAAAAGTGTGGCTCTCCAAATAAATTTCAATTGTAATTTTGCCGAGATTTGGCTCAGTTGAAAATAAAGGTTGCCAACCACTGAAAAGCCAGGCCTTTCACTGTCTATTAGGTATTTGTTCCCTGAGCTTCACAGGATGTGGCCCCAAAACAAAACAAAAACAAACAAACAAAACACAATGGGCTGGATCGATAGAGCAGTGGTAGGGCGTTTGCCTTGCATGCAACTGACCAAGGACAGACCTCTGTTCGACCCCCAGGGTCCCATATGGTCCCCCAAGCCAGGAGTGATTTCTGAGCTTAGCCAGGAGTAACCGCTGAGCGTCACCGGGTATGGCCCAAAAACCACAAACAAGTAAACAAACAAAAAACAACCCCGATATTTGTTAGTTAAAAGAAAGCATATTTACATATAAACAAAACACCTCACATTTTTGATATCAGACTCATTCTTCTCTAAATAATTGGAAGAGTATCAATTGGAAACTACATCAGATTCTTGTGAAAAATTATAAAACAAATGTCATATATTCTGGAAAAATAAGAGATTTCATAGAAAAATATAATTGGTATTTTTCCTAATTATAAATTTAGGAAATTACTGGGTTTGAGTGATAGTACAGTGGTTAGAGCATTTGCCTTATATATCATAGACCCAGGTTTGATCTTTCAGCATCCCATTTGGCTTCCTGAGCTCACCAGAAGTGACCTGTGAACCTAGAGCCAATACACCCAAGCACCACTGTGTCTGACTCTAAAAACAGAGTAGAAAAAAATTGAAGTAAAAGAAAGAAAAGGTAATTACAGTTTCTTTTTACAACTGAATACAGTTTTAATTTAACATACAATATTCCAGTATATGAATATATTATAGTAAGTTGCTTCATTTTTTTTTATTCAGTAAGGGTGCTTTATTGTTTATGGTTAAGAACTGTTTTAAATGAATCTGCTTTCAATATTTAGGTATGTCATAGATAGATATCTGCTCTAATTTATCTTTATTTACTGCCAAGCAATGCAACTGCACGATAAATATATTTTTGTTTTATTATTAAAATTTTAAGAAATTGCCCAACTATTTTCTGAAGCGGTTATATCACATTTTACTACCACCGGAAGTGTCTGAGAATTAGAATTGCCCCAAGTCTATGCTGTCTGTCTCTCATAATGGTTAGTATGCTTACATTTTTTATTGTTTTAGAGAGCTACCAGAACATAGAGGCTATTCTTAGTGCCGTCTGAAAAGTTGCTCCAGGGTTCTCATAGGACCATGTGGTCCTAGAAGTGGAACTTGGACCTCCTGCATGCAGAATGAGAGCTCAGCTCAGTCCCTTGAAGTATTTTCAACATTACTTTTCAATGTTTATGATATAAAACATAACTTTGATGAAATGTTCAAATAATTTGCTCATCGCTAGTTGACTTATATTAGCTTTGAATTAATTCCCTTCTGTGCCTTGTTTCTATTTCCACAGTGGGACTTTTCTTCTACAGATGGTGCTGAGATTTCCCACTAAGCTTTCTTGCTTCATGCAAGATTCTATATTCAATTGATTTCTAGTATATTTTTGTGTAGTAGTCCTCCTGGTATGTTTTCTAATTTTTCCTTTCTAATCCACTGAGGCCCCCTCTCCACCCTGTTTCATGTAGGCAATATTTTTCCTTTGATTTTTATCATCAACCTATTTCAGTAACATGTTATTTAGTCTCCATATATTTGATGATATTCCAGCTTTCTTTTTTTTCCCCTAGTCTCACATCATATAATCAAAAAAGTTACTTGATATGACTTAAGTCTTTATGAATTTTTTGACATCTGCTTTGTGCCTCAACATATAATCTATTCTAGAAAATGTTTCATGTGAACTAGAGAGACTGTTCAGTTAAGGTTTTTTTTTTTGAGGGTGGGCAGAACATTTTTATTTTATTTTATTTTATTTTTTTGTTTTTGTTTTTGATTTTGGGCCACACTGGTGACGCTCAGGGGTTACTTCTGGCTATGTGCTCAGAAATCACTTCTGACTTTGGGGGACCATATGGGATGCTGGGGGATTGAACCGAGATCTGTCCTGGGTCAGTCGCATGAAAAGCAAGTGCCCGTGTTGCTATTCTACCACTCTGACCCTGTGTTTTGTAAACATCTTATTCAGATCACCGGACTTAATTTCTTGCTTAAAGCTATTGCTTCCTTATCTGGCTAATCTGTTTCTTATTGGTTTATTTTACCATTGATGAGAATGGAATGTCCCCTACTACTATTGTGTTGCTCTCCAAGTATCTTTGAGGTCTATTAATAATTGTTTTATATAGTTTTGATGGTTTTGGTATGATGTTTATTTATTAATGAGTTTATTTTTCAATAATGAATGAATCCCTTAATTATTCTATGTCTATGATTGATTCTTATTTACATTTTTGGTTTCTTGTTTGTTTTTGTTTTGGGGCTATCCTTGCTTGTGCTCAGGGCTTACTCCTGGCTCCTTGGCAGTGATCAGAGTACCATATGGGCTACCCGGGATTGAACCTAGGTTGGTTACAAACAAGGCATGTTCTATACTGCCTGTACTACCATGCCAACTCCATCTCATTAACATTTTTAGTTAAAATAAACGTTTACTTTTTTCTGTCCTATTTGGAATTTCTCCCCCAGAGTTTTGTCTTTGTCGATTTTCATGCCTCCTCATAATTTTTTTTTTTGCTCTGTGTTTATATTTATGGCTTACATGTTGGAGTTTTATGTAATTCTCACCTCTCTAAAAATCCAATTTTGATCTCTAAAAATCCAATTCCCTTGGGTCTTGCAATACTCACTGTGTCATCTGATGAACATAGGAAGATTACCTATTTGTGATTATCCTCAATGCAATAAGACAGGCAATAGTAGAATTCATTTAGGTATGCTTTTCTTAACTCAGAATTCATTGCTCATGGCTAAAGTCTGAAAACCAAATGCTATATATAGTTTCCATTTTTTCTTAGATACCCCATATTTACTACAAGTGAGAGTTTCAAATTTACTATTCATTTTAATTTTTTTGGGGGGGGGTCACACCCAGCAGTGCTCAGGGGTTACTCCTGGCTCCATGTTCAGAAATTGCTCCTGGCAGGCACGGGGGACCATATGGGGCACCGGGATTCGAACCGTTGACCTTTTGCATGAAAGGCAAATGCCTTACCTCCATGCTATCTCCCGGGCCCCTCATTTTAATTTTTAATTACATGATGTCCTCTTTTCTTTTTTCTTTTCCTCTTTTCTGCTAATCTTTCCATTGATAATAAGATGCTAGATTAAGCCAATTAAACAATTTGTTGGAAGAAAGGATAGAGAAGTAATAAAGGTAAGGATAAAAGTTGCTTAACACAAACTGGATAACTGAAATACTGTGATTAGTCACAAGTAAGTATTAAATATTTTGCATCAATCAATCTCTTATAGGGTCTTTAGAGACTAGCTTGGATGTAGACAAGAGCTTTTCTAAGATTTCAGGGATGCTCTGTGTAACAGAGGATACTTATACATTTTTCCTTTGCTTCTAACTCCATTCACTTCCCAACTTTCCCTTCCTCTGCAAAGTATTTCCCCACAAGACTGCCTGCATTTGCTGATTGGAAATTCTGTGTATCTGTGATACTTTCCTTGCTGCTACAGGCATCCTAAGCTGCCCACTCAACCATTAAGCCCTGATTTGAGAAGAAGTGAGAAAGCCATTAGCTACTTCCACTTAGGGATGATCTTACAAAACCTGACTCTTGTCCTCATCTCAGTTCAATTACATATTCTGATTTTCTGAATGTGCTGATGCTTTATTTATGTTGAAAAAGGGCTGCTGTGCTGGCCTTGTTAAAATAGTCTGTGCCCTCAAAGGAACGTTCTGTTCTGCAACATTTGTGTCACACATTTGCTATACATTTGAAGGTTGAAGCTAAGAGGTTTAAGTAAATGTCAGCCTATGATAGGTGTGAAGCTGGAATGTGCATTTTTGTCTTCCGAAAGAAACATTACTTAAGATTGTTTTGTTATTTGCAAACTACAACCCTAATAAATGTTGTATGAGAGTACTACTAGCTTTTAGTAGGACACTGGAACTTTTTGAAGACTCCAAGTATGGTCTGAATTCACTCTATTATTTCTTGAACTGACACCAAATCAAATAATAACTTCTTTTGTTGTTGTTGTTATTTATTTTTTGGACCACACCAAGAAGTCCTCAGGGATCAGACCTGACAGTGTTTGGGTGACCATATGAGGGCCAAGAATAAAACCAGGTCAGTGTCATGCAAGGCCAAAACCTTACCCATGGTACTATTTCTCCAGTCAAATGATAACTTCTCAACATAAATCTAGGAGTAAGAATGGTGTAACTGCACATATTCATGTGAAAAAGGAAACAGGAAGTTAGTTAGACAACTATCAGTCACTGTAGTTAGTGAGACTCTACATGGGTCGAGTGCATACACTAACGAGACAAATAAGAAAACTTCTCTTCCTTTTATCTTTCATCTGCATTATAGTTAGGGCTCATTTTTTTGTTTGTTTTTGGGCCACATCCGCTGATGCTCAGGAGTTACTCCTGGCTATGCGCTCAGAAATCGCTCCTGGCTTAGGGGACCATATGGGACTCAGGGGCTCCAACCGCAGTCCATCCTAGACTAGTACATGCAATGTTAATGTTCTACCACTTGCACCACTGCTCTGGCTCCTAGGGCTCATTTTTTACTTGTCTTCCTGAAACTTAAGCATCTCAACTATCTCATTGTGGAGTATGAGACCAGGCTATGCGATTCACATACAAATCACAGATTCCAGGCATCTGTCTACACATGTTGTCTCTGCATTCTAGAGTCAGTCTGATACCCCATCAGCTTCACTTTATGTGCATAGGTAGCATTGTCCACTTTAGTGAACATGGGATATCCCATGGTGGGGATAGAGGTGGTCAGAGTACATGATCTTCAGCAAATAACTTAAAAGTCCTACCTAGAAAATCAAAGTGGCTTCTCTGTTGAAGCAGTGGGCACAGGGTTATCTTTCATTATTCTGATAACCTACGTCATTCTACAATTTCTTTTCAGTGGGGACTTCAAATGCTTCTTTAATGGAAAAGCATTCAATACTATAGAAAGAACTTTTTCCACTCTTAAAAGTCTGCTAAACAAAAATTTTGAAGAAATAGGTATTAGCTTTTTTTTTACAGGAACATTTATTATATATTTTTTCTCTCTGACTCACTTTCCTTGGTTTGTTTGTGGACCATACCCACTAGTACTGAGGATTTACTTCTGGCTCTGAACCCTGGAGTCACTTCTGGCAGGCGTGGAGGACTATATATGAGGTGCTGGGAATCAAACTCTTGTTGACTCTATGCAAAGTTAGCAGGCTACCTGCTGAGCTCATATTTAATTAAAAAATATTTCTAAATGTTGTTTTCAAATACACTCAGTGATTTTTCCAAAGGAATACTGCTGGGTTAAATCCTCTCATTTTCTTATCAGAGTTCAACATATGAATTCAGGTCACTATGAAAAAACATGATGAGAGAAGGCAGAATGGAGTTGGACTTTGACACAGACAAGGTTTAGCAGGGCAAAGAGGATCATTATTTCAAGCTATTTTTCTGAATAAATAAATAAAGCTATTCACATGCTAACTCTTACTAAATAAAACATGATAGAGGGGCCAGAGATTACACAGCAGTAGGGCATTTGCCATGCAAGCAGCCCACACAGGACTGATGATGGCTCGAATCTCGGCATCCCATGTGGTCCCGGTGCCTGTCAGGAGCAATTTCTGAGCACAGAACAAGGAGCAACCCCTGAGCACCACCGGGTGTGGCCCAAAAACCAACCAACCAACCAACCAAATAAACAAACAAAAAATATAGAAATAACTGGATATTTTCATCATTTTTTTTCTAGAAAAATCGAGTATGTCTCCTAAGTAATTTATAAGTAAGTCAAGACCTTCACTCCAAAGAAAACTATTGTAGACTATATGGGAGAGAATGCACAGGTGTATGTTGTCTGAGAGGTCATTGCAGTAAAAATTGTGTTAAATATACCTTCTACTTTTCCTACTATAGCATAGTTATGAGTTTAGGTAAAAGAGTAAAAATGATATATATATTACCAAATCATATGTGAAATTACACATAGCATAGACAAACCCATAATTTCCCTCATATGCTCTCACATTTTCATTCACGTTCATTTAAACACAAACATACACTTTTTTGGGAGAGGGGGCCACACCCAGTTGTTACTCCTGGCTCTGCACTCAGAAATTACTCTTGGCAGGCTTTGGGGACCATATAGGATACCAGGAAATGGAAGCCAGGCCAGATGTATGCAAAGCAAATGCCCTGCCTTCTGTGCTATCTGTCCAGCCCCTAAATACGACTTAAATTCCTACCAACAGTACACATGGATTTTAAAAAAAAATTTTTTAACATCCTGGACAATATTTGTTACCTCTTCTTATTTCAATGATAGCCATTTTACAACTATGAAGTAATGAATCATTGGAATTTAAATTTTTTTCTTTTCTGCTTAGTGATATCCATTAGAGAACATTTAGTTTTCAATGTTTCATTTATAAGTTGCACACCAATGAAATTTGTCAAACATTATCCATCTAAATAAAGACCAAATAGTAACAAGTCAAATAAATTATATAAAATGTAATAACTTTTCATCCAAATCAAAATGAACATGATGAATAATTACTGAAATAGATATAATATTTACAGGGCTACTTAGATCTCTCAAAAAATTATGTAGGCAGAAAACTCAACTGTAAATCCAAATACCCTTGTCTAAAGAGAGATTACAGTGGTAGTAAGAGTTACCAAGCTCAGATGGGGAAGGTTTATACAATTTCTGAGATTGAGTGTAGCAAACATACTGGAAAAATAAAGAGAGGGTGGGAAATTAACTTTTCTTCCTTCCTCCCTCCCTCTCTCCCTCTCTACTTCCTTCATTCCTTCTTTCCTTCCTTCCTTCCTTTTATACTTTCTTTCTCCTTCCTTTTTCTTTATGGAAAACTGCCAAGGGCACAATGTTTTAAAATTTTCTGTAAACAATACGGTTTTATTGTGTCATTGGGGCTAATATAGCTAGTTGATAGAATTGCTGAATCTTTTAAACCTGCAAAATGTCATTCTTGGGATTATGCTAAACCTTGCAATTAGTTAATAAAAATCATTACACTGCAAAAAGTCTATTCAGCTCTTCAGTTACATCTTTTTTCAGTTGCATCAGTTTTCTGCTTGCACATCCTCATCACCCACTCCACCTCCCAACTGCGGCCTAGTAAGGGAAACAAATCTATCTTGGTGCTTCTCTTAAAACAGATACCACATTATCTTGAATATAGCAGTAATGCTGCATTGTATAAGAGTCAGGTAAATAGAAACATTAAGATTGGGAAGGGGAAAAAGTATGAGAAGGCCGACAGTTATTACTATTATTTTTTAGCATGTTCTATGAAAAGGATGACATATGTGGTTAAAACAGTCTTTATAATTCTCCAATTTATGGGCAAAATCTTGAAGTTCCAGAAATACATGAACAATCTACTCATGGTTAAATGGTCTGTTTCAGTATTTGACATATATATTATATGACATATATTTTTAAATTTCAAAATTAGTTTATTAGGAACTAATTCTCCATGGTGAGACTAGAAAACATTATTATTTGTATGCATTCCTAAAGAATAAGAATCTTGAAGGAGAAGAGTAAAAAAAAAAATCCCAACAACCTCAGAACTATGATTCTCCAGTAACTGCAAGCCAGAATCCCCAAACTGAACCATTTCAGTTATGTGAAATATTCTCCCATCTGTTTTCCTTAGTCCTCCCTAGTTCTCCTCTTCCAACACTCCCCCTTTGGGGAATAAAAACATTTGTGTACTCCAGAAATAGGTAGTAAATGAGAAAAGAGAAACTTGAACAGTGTTGGCATGTCACTGCTGATTGGAGATGGATCTGTCTCCTCCCTGTTTACTAGGAGTACACACAGGAATTTGTCTGGACCCAGAATCATGAGATAATGTAAGTTTTCCAAGTGAGTAAATTCCTAACACAACCATCTGTACTGCAGCTCTCCTTACTGTTGGTGCTATAGCACTAGTTATGCACCTGAATTCTGAATAAGGAGGGGCGCCATTTTGTAAAAGCCACATGGCAGGCTTCTTAGGTCTGAGCAGGGAGAAACACCATTTTGTAAGAACCACATGTTTTGAGTCCATTTCATAGACCCCACCTCAGTCTATCTGGCCTTACAAGGTAGCCTACCAGGAAAGGACAAGGGAGCAATAGGCAGGTTCCCCTAGACAAGAGCCAATTATTTTAAAGATCATTAGAAAGCTAGAACCTCCCTATATCCCTATCCTATCTAATCCCATTCACGACCTTAGGCAGGGTTCTTTCATCCCTTGTGGGAGAGAACCCTGACTGGTCAGTTAGGAGCTGTTGGCAGGCAGAATAAAATTTAAACTTTACTTCAATTTGTGTGGTCTCGTCCTTCAGTTTCTGGACTCTAACAATGCACTCAATCTGGTTACACTGCAAACACCTTGTCCTCCCCAATTTTCTCTGAAACTTTTTCCTTAGTCAAATAGTTAATTTCATTTAGCTAATTAATTCTTTCAAATAGCAAAATCAAAGTGTGGTATGGATTTTGAAACTCATAAAGCAGCTGTCCTTTACTTCTTGCAACTTTACTCCCCTCCATTCACTAGATTTATTTGTTTGTTTTTGGTTTTTGGTCACACCCAGAATTGTTACTCATGGTCTACACTTAAGGATCCTTTCAGGCAGATTTGGGGAAATACTATGCTTCTGGTTCTCTGACATGCCTTTTCTTTCTTTCTTTTTTGGTTTTTGGGCCACACCCAGTGACACTCAGGGGTTACTCCTGGCTATGCGCTCAGAAGTCGCCCCTGGCCTGGGGGCATGCCTTTTCTAATCTTTTTTCTTGGTTGTCTTATCTTTCCTTTCCCCCTCTTACTTAAATCATCCTACATAAAAATGCTGGATTGTTTAATGAAAGTCTTCAAATAAAAGCAGAAGAAACAAGCATTTTCCACCCATTTTTCAACTATTGAAACAACTGTAACAACATTAACACACAATGACCCTGGGCCTTTAGAAAATGGGGAGGAGGAACTGTGATGCCTTTAGGCCAGTAGTATTCTGAAGGATAGCTGCTTCACTACCTTTTCCTCTGTTTTTCCCAGCTTCCTGGTTTCCCTCCTGATTCACTGGGAAAGGTAGTAGTTCTGAGAAATGATAAAATATTCATATGAAAATGTACCAGGTAAGAAGTGCCAGGATGGGTTCTTGACCAAGTTTTCACCCATAATGGCCTGTTCAGCCTGTTTGACTTTCAGTTTAATGTTTAAACCTTCCCTTTGGATTTGAAATGGGATACTTAGATGGGTTAGTCTCTAGTCTTTGGACAACTTTAAGATGTCCCCCTCTGACAAACCAAATGTTGTAGCAAAACCAAACTTTTTTCTAAGAGTAGCCATCCCAAATAAAATAATGACTAGAATTAAAGTTGGAATGAATGTGCCTGTGTTAGAATCTAAAATTTAGAATTAACTGTAACCTAAATGCTGATTTTAGAATATGGTGTGTCTTTGGTTGGAAATAATATTAGAGATGACATTGCTTTGACTTTTGTACTCTGCGTGCTTGAGGAAGTTAACTACTGTTAACCTGGCTTTGCTGTGAGCCAAACTGCAGTCATGACAGGCTGCAATTTTAAAGTAGAAAGACTAGGCCCAGAGAACAACCAGTTCCTGGAACCAGGCCCTAGAAGTAAATGTCAGGAATTACACTCATATAAGGGTAAACCGAAGCTGACAGCCATCTAGATGACAACCGTAAGTCTGCAGCAAATGACAGATAGTCAGATGAAGATAACCAGATGCTACTGTCCCCTAGGTGTAGGGGCTGCAGCCCTCCCAGCTGTTTGTCTGATGCTACATTTGAACTACAACCAATCCTAGCCCAACCTTGTATAAAGAACCAATAATTTTTTTTGTTTGTTTGGTTTTTGGGCCACACCTGGTGACGCTCAGGGGTTACTCCTGGCTATTCGCTCAGAAATTGCTCCTGGCAGGCACGGGGGACCATATGGGGACCAATAATTAAAAAAAACTTAATACTCACAGGTCTGATCCCCTAGATTGAGTACCCTTTAAATTTGCCATGTGAGCCATTCTCAGGGTCCTCATTTCTTAGGAGATGTTGGACCCCAGCATGCTGGAATAAATTCCCATCTATATACTTACTGCCTGTTTCCCTGGTGGTCTTTTGAGTGGCAGATCCTGAGTTCTGGACTCTGAAACAACTGAAACTGTGGATTTCCTGTGATAAAGTGATAATTGGACTCTAGAGTTTTTCAAAATGAAAAATTGAAGTGCACTAACAAGGACCATCTAAGGAATGGAGATGGTAGACTTCAGTATGCAGAGACCATCTCAATAGCTTCCTTTTCTGGCCTTATTCTGCTGAATCAAGTCTCCTGAGATACCTTATGACCAGAGAAGGTAATAAGACTATTGAAAAATCAGAACTGGGGTAAAAAATGACATCTTTTAAATTATTTTTCTCAACTAGCTGCCCTCAACCATACTTCAACATTCCCTTCTCTTAAACACAGATTGTGTAATTTTACCAGCTCTTTTTAGTCATTAAAAATGTTTATGCAACTTAAATATTTCAATTTCAGTTCTCTTGCCTTCCACCATTGTGTGATTCTTATACTTCTTCTCAATGATCAAATAATTAAAAATTATACAGTAATTATGTTTATCACTTTATTTCATAATCCCTTAAGAAAGCATTTGAGCTCTTAATTTTTTTAGCTTTCTGTTTGTTTGTTTGTTTGTTTTGGGGTCACATCTGGCTGTGCTCAGCAGTTACTTCTGGCTCTGCGCTCAGAAGTTGCTTCTAGCAGGTTTTGGTACCATATGGGATGCCGGGATTTGAACCTGAGTTCTTCCTGTGTTGACTACATGCAAGGCAAACGTCTTACCACTGTGCTATCACTCTGGCCCCTGAGCTCTTTAATTTGAAATAGTTTTAAACTTTGAGAAAAGTTACAATATTATCACAACTCAACACTTATTCTTAGTCCAGAATCCACAAATAATAACATTGAGCTCATTTGCTTTATTATTCTGCCTTATGTACATAATATCAAAACGATATTTATCTATATATTTTCTTTTTTTTAAACTTTATTGATTGGTTGATTATTTTTTTTGGGTCGCACCCAGCTATGCCCAGGGGTTACTCCTGACTCTGCACTCAGAAATTGACCTGGCAGGCTGGGGACCATATGGAATGCCAGAATTGAACTGGTCCCTCCCAGGTAGGCTGCATGCAAGGCAAAAGCCATACCGCTGTGCTATCTCTCCGGCCTGTATACATCTTTTCTTAACCATCTGAAGTTTTACACATAATGCCCTTCTCCCAAAATACTTCATTACATATTCTTTTAAAAATATATTTTTATTTAAGCACCATGATTATAAATGTTTGTAGTTGGGTTTCAGTTATAAAAAAAGAACACTTCCCTTCAGCAGTGCAACCTTCCCACCACCAATGCCCCCCATAACTTTCCTCTCCACCCCCTGCCTGTATTTGTGACAGGTATTCTATTTCTCTCACTCATCACCATTGTCATGATAGTTACAGTGTTGTTATTTCCCTAATTGCACTCATCACTCTTTGTGGAAAGCTTCATATCATGAGCTGGTCCTTCCAGCCCTTATCTCTGGGTATTATTATAATAATGTCTTTTATTTTTCTTTAATCCTAGAGATGAGTGAGACAATTCTGTGTTTATCTCACTCCCTCCGACTTATTTCACTCAGCATAATAGTTTTCATGTCCATCCATGTATAGGAAAGTTTCATGACATTTTTTACCCCTAACAGCTGCATAGTATTCTGCTGTGTATATGTATCACAGTTTCTTTAGTCACTCATCTGTTGTCAGGCATCTAGGTTGTTTCCAGATTCTGAGTATTGTAAATAGTGCTACAATGAATTTTAGGTGTGCAGAACGCATTTTTATGTTGTGTTTTTTGTGTTCCTAGGGTATATCCCTAGGAGTGGTGTGCATGGATCATATGGGAGCTCAATTTCCAGTATTTTGAGGAATCTCCATATTGTTTTCAATAAAGGCTAGACTAGATGGCATTTTGACCAGCAGTAAATGAGAGTTCCTTTCTCCCTACATCCCAGCCAGCACAGATTTATCCTGTTCCTTGTGATGTATGTTAGTCTCTGTGGTGTGAGATGGTACCTCATTGTTGTTTTGATTTGTATCTCTCTGATTAGTGATGTGGAGCATTTTTCATGTGTCTTTTGACCATTTGTATTTCTTCCATTATATATTCTTTAAAAAAATTCTTCTATAATCATAGAAATTATTTCCATGTGTAAAATTAACAATGATCAATGCCACTATCTATCCTACCAGTCTTATCCAAAATTTCAGAATTAGCCTATTAACGTCTTTATAGAAATAAAAAAAATTAATTTTTGAAAGTTTAAGACACATTTCTTTCTCATTTTTCATTACTGCATTTTTTTGGTTTGTTTTTTGGGTCACACCCGGCAGTGTGTGGGACCCATATGGAACACCGGGATTCTAACCAATCACTTTAAGTCCTGGGTTGGCTGCTTGCAAGGCAAATGCCACTGTGCTATCTCTCCGGCCCCCATTACTACATTTTTATCTAGAACAAATCCTTATTCTTTTTGTTTCTTAGTTTTTGTTGTACTCATTTCATGCCAATTTTTTGTTTTGTTTTATTTTGGTGAAGCACGATCAAAACTAAGGAATCACTCCTGTTGGGCTCAGGAGACCATATATGGTGCTATAGGTTGAATTCAGGTTAATCACATGCAAAGCAACCATCCTATTCACTGTACTATCTCTTCAACTCCAATGTTTTAAAGAGAATGGTCTAAGTATTTTGTAAAACAGTTTTCATTTTAGATTTGCTATTTCATTTATCTTGCTATTAAAATTTTCTCTCTCTTCTTTAGTAATTAACTTGAAAGTTGGGGGTTGGGGAGATTCCTTTCTTGTTACACTCAAACATCTTTAAAATTAAAATTGAATTTTAATTTATTTTTAATATTTTCTTTTTATGATTTTTATTATTATTTTTAAAAAATTTCATCACCAATATCCCAAGTGTCCCCCCTCCCCATCCCACCCTGGCATGTGCTCTAGACAGGCTTTCTACTTCCCTCACTCATTCACATTGTTATGATAATTCTCATTGTAATTATTTCTCTAGCTGCGCTCATCACTCTTTGTGGTAAGCTTCATATCATGAGCTGGACCTTCCAGCCCTCCTCTCTTTTGTCTCTGAGAATTATTGCAAAAATGTCTTATTTTTCTTAAAACCCATAGATGAGTGAGACTATTCTGTGTGTGTCTCTCTCCCTCTGACTTATTTCACTCAGCATAATAGATTCCATAAACATCCATGTATAGGAAAATTTCATGACTTCATCTCTTTTGACGACTACAAAATATTTCATTGTATATATGAAACACAGTTTCTTTAGCCATCTAACCTAGAGGGGCATCTATGTTGTTTCCAGAGTCTAGCTATTCTAAACAGTGCTGCAATGAATATAGGTGCGAGGAAGGGATTTTTGTATTGTATTTTTAGTTTATTTAAAGAACATGCATTACATAATTGACATAACTGATCATAATACATTTGTTTTAGGAAGACCAAAAGCAACATGATTTAAAAAATAGAAAATTGAAAGAAAAACTAAAGAGATGGAAGAGAAAGAAAAGAAGAAAAAGTTCAGTAGCAAGTATATTTTTGAAAATTATTGAATCACATGAATTCATTAAAGCACCAGTAGAAAGTTCAGTAAGCCCTCTTTTTTTAAAAGGATGAGTTAAAAAAATACAGTAATAACAGTGCGAGAGTGGCAATTGTTGTTGTTTGTATAGGCTCAGCAAAATATGGGGAAAATGGAAAGAAAATGGCCTAAATAGAAGGAGACCTTATCCCTGAAGTTTTCTGGCATAAAACTGACTCTGAGTTCCAGTGATAATGGGTTGTCCAAGCCCTGAGTCATTCTCTGTGGTTCCGGTGAAAGTTTTTCGCATATTAGCTGTAGTTGGTGTCAAGTTTCTGTAGTTAAAGATTTTGATTTCTGTGCATTTCCTTCATCGAAATCAGGATTATGTGGGGCATCCTCTAGTTTCACCTCACCATTCAATGTGGAGTGTCCTGCCCTGCAAGGAGGTTGTTGCTGTTGCTGAGTCATATGGATATTAAGAGAAAACTCTTTGGAGTAAGTCAATGACATAATAGTCATAGGGTCTTCCCTGGCTTTGGTTTGCTTCCTCGTGGTGTTATAGTCAATTGTGATTATTTCTGTAGATGGTCAATGGTTTGGGTGTGTATGGGCAATGCCCATTCTTCTGAGATCTGAACTGAGTCATTATGCCAATGTCCAGGGTATAAGGCCAAAGGGCATTTCAAAATATATGTTTCTATCTTTATTAGATAAGAAGTTGTCTGCATTTGTAATATTTTCCAATTTTAATGTGCCTATGCAAAAGAGGAACAATGCCACAAGGTATTATTGGTGCCTCTGGGGGTTGCAGGAACAAGTCCAACAATCTGCTTAACTTGGTTCTAACATGAATTCTAAAGTGAAAGACTCTTCTACCAGAATTCTTTATTAACTGATCACAAAGGAAAAAAAAGTTCACTGTGTAAGAGGATATTCAATAAGAGTTATAGAGGCTAAAGGAATACATCTAAGATATTCAATGGAGATATACATGTCCCTTTTATGCCATGAGAAATAGTTGGGGGGAGGGTGTTGAATTCAGGGCACCACTTTAGTCTTTGATTTGGCTTTCTGGAGTCTGAAATGGCTCCCAGCAGTCCCATATCAGGAAATGTCTTTGAGTGGGGACTTGCTATAAACCTAGTATAGTAGCAACCACAGTTACACAGTGAAAGAAGGTGGACAGGAGGCCGCTGAGAATAGATAAATAGGAATAGAGTATTGGTTTCTTCTCAGGCTGAGAGTTTATTTTTTCACTTTGGGAGATGGTTGGCAGATGGCTTGAGTGGGGATATAATGTGTTTCTTGAGGAGCGAAGAACTGAGGGTAAATGGTTAAATGTGGAGTAATAAGTTGTGGGGGGTGAGGAAGTAAAGGACTAAAAATAAGCATCTGGGTGATGAGCCAAAAGGGAAAGGAAAGTTTACAGCATAGACAAACAGATTAAACCTAATGATATCCTAATTATCTATACTTTAGGTGCTATGGCACTAGCACCCGTGCAGTTTCAGAATGGACACAGGTGGGAAGGAAAGTTGCCTGCAAGTTCCTGAAGTCATCCCCTCCTGTGCTGTGTGGGGTTGTGCTGTGTGCATGCGCCCAGGGATGTTCCTGGAGTCCAGGAGGAAGGCAATGGAAAGCTATTAGAGTGGCCCAAGCCTCACAGCCTCCCTAAGCTTGGTAGAAAGGCTTTTGGCATGGTGACCTGCCATTCCTCAAGCTGTCAAAAGCTCCCTGGCTCCCAGAAGGAGAAAGAGTTTCTTCACATTCTAATTTTTAAAAAATTCATCAAATATGTAATTATAAAACAAAAATGATGATGAAGAAAGGCAAGTAGGGAGGAGTAAACTTATAAAAGAAATTTTAATTTAATATACTGCATTGATGAGTATGTTCTTGTCAGAGAACACTTTTGTTTTGCTATGCCTTAATGAGAAGCAAATCTCTTGCCTATAACTTTATGGATATGATGCATGTGTATCTATTTTATTGTGCTGAAAAATGTAATAGCTTAAATAATGGCTATTCTGTTTGCTCATGTCTCTGTGGATCAGCGAGTTGGACTGGGCTGGGTAGTTGCTTCTGCTGCTTTCTTTTATAACCACTCATGAAACTGCACTCTTTTTGCCTCAAATGACTATGCTCACATATCTGGTAGTTGGGGATGAGTTTCAGTCATGTATTTCTTTTCTTGCAGATGTCCATATTCAGCAGGGCTGGCCCGGGCTTTCTTGTGTAGAATACATTTACTAAGAGTAGAAACTGCCTGCCTCAGTGTAGACAACTTTCTCAACCATTGAAAACTGAATCTATCAATCCTTCCTCATTCTTTTAGTCATGCTAACTCCTAAATGCAGCTAAAATAAAAAACAGCAGGGATTAGACTTAATCTCTTGATGAGTAGTGTAGCAGAGAACATTACAAAAAATTATATCAGGTTGGGAATTGTTGTTACAGAGACCTTTGCAAAAACTGTAGTGCAATATCTAAGAGTTGAAATGCCTGGTGCCAAAAATGTTTAAGACATTGATATCATATCATGAATTTTGTCTCTGCATATTTATATCATAGAACATACTGAGATATATAAAAGACAATAAGCTGTTCTGAAAGCTATTTTGATCTCAGTACTAAATATGGTTAGTAACTATCAATGAAAGTGATAGAGAACCACATAAACACATCTCATTAACCCCATATAAAATGTGTACCATATTCAAATTTCTCTCATATGGACCCCAAAATTGATATGTCACCTGAACTCAGAAGTGTAATGGTGGAAATTTCAAGTAATCTGTATCTCAAAAGCTTCACTTTTATACATTATATTAAAAATGGACAATCTGAACGCTTCAGATTGGGGTCTCAACATATTATTAGGGAGAAGAATCCCAGACATGAGAGGTCTTGAACTATAAACCACATAATGAGTAAACTCTGTTAGGCATTTTATAAGAATATCTCAGGGTTGGGACCAGAGCTATAGCACAGTGGATAGGGCATACTCTATCTACCCCATATGGTCCCCCAAACCTGCCAGGTGCGATTCTTGAGTGAGGAGCCAAGAGTGAGGCAGTCCTGAGTGCCTCCAGGTATGGCCAATAAACAACAATAGCAACAAAATTTCAGGGTGGAAGCAGAGACTAGACCAACTATATGGAGCCAGAAACCTTTTAATGAAAAAATTGACTCTACACTTAAGCATTTTATATGTTTATAAACTGAAAAAATTTTAAGGGCACCAGATATTGTTTTAGACTTATTCTGTGAAAGCATGTTTTCTATTTGAAAGGAAAAACATGTTATGGATATGAAATGAACCAAAAGCTAAAACTAACTGCCCCAATTTACTGAACTGTAAAACAAATTGAATCCAAGTATACGAATTTTTATAGAACCACAATAAATGGACAAATGCTGATCTCTTTTCATTTTTTAAAAGGCAACCAAACACTATGTTTTGTTTTTCATCTTCATAATGTTTTTACTATTTTTTAAATTAAAAGTACTATACAGTTTATATAATTTTCAGTCAAGATGAGCTAAGCAAAAAATAACTGTTTTTTTGTTTGTTTGTCTGTTTGTTTTTGCTTTTAGTTAGCTTAGATCTGTCAGAAGATCTCATAGTATCCTGGTAACTAAAATTAAACCCAAATTCACTTAGATAAATTTGACTAAATTATGGGTCTAGGAGATAGCACAATGGGTAGGGTGTTTACCTTGCATGCAGATGACCAGGGTTCAATATTCAGCATATCATATGATCCTTAGAGCTTGCAAGAAGTGATTTATAAATGCAGAGCTAAGAGTAATGCTGAGTGCCACCAGGTATGCTCCCTCCCCAGTATTTTTTAATTAAAATAGGTGGTTTTGTACTCTATTTTGTTCTAGAGTCAATTAAAAATATTTTAAATACCTCTTGCTTGTTCTAAGCAGTTTTTAATATTAGGATCTAAGATTTAAAATTAACTGTAACCTAAATGTTGATTTTAGAATATGGCATGCCTTTAGAAATATTGCTTTGACTTTGTACTTTGCTTGCTTGAAGAAGTCACCTGCTGTAAACCTGACTTTGCTGTGAGTCTAAGTGCAGTGTTAAGCATAAAGACTAGGCCAAGAGCAACCAGTTCCTGAAACCAGATCCTAGGGGTAAGTCCCAGGAAATACATTCATATAAGGCTAAACAGGAGCTGACAACTAGCCAGATGACAACCGTATCCTTGGTCTGGGGACTGTAGCCCATCCAGCAGTCTATCTGATGCTACATTTGAACCAATCCTAGCCCAACCTTGTACTAAGGACCAATAAATTTAAAGATCCACTATCCAGAGGTGGCAATCCCCTAGATTGAGCCTTGGTACCCTTTAATTTTGGCCTGTGAGTTATTCTCGGGGTCCACATTTCTTAGGAGATGTTGAATTCCAGTGTGCTGGAACAAACTCCCTTGATTTATTTTATTTTATTATTTTATTTTTTAAAATATGGAACACTTCACGAATTTGCATGTCTGCCTGTCTCCCTCATGGTCCTTTGGATGGAAGATGCTGCGTTCCTGACTTAACAATAAGAGAGATTTATTTTTAAGTCAATGAGACAGAGAACTGTGTAACCTCGTCTTAGAACTTCCATCCTCTAAATTGTATTATCTAATTTCTATCTGTTATCTCTTGTTATTTCTCAGTCCTACACATCACGGCTTCAGGAACTATTCAGCAGATAGCGTAAAGGAACTTGTAAAAAATATCTCCAAGCAATGTGACTTAACCCCTGATATTTCCTAGATCCTGTTAGGAAAGAAGTTAACATGATGGTGGAGCTTGTCAGGGGATGAGTACAAAGGTTAAGAATATATTTATTGCATCACTATGCACATATCCCAATCTGGAGACAACCTCAAGTATTCAAGAACAAGAGGGTAAAGAAACTATTACATATATTCATAGTGGAATATTACTCAGCTACAAGAAAAGATATGATGCAATTTTTTGCTACTTAAATGGAACTAAAGGCTATAATTACTTTTTTTTTCTTTTGGTTTTTGGGTCACACCTGGTGACACTCAGGGGTTACTCCTGGTTATGCACTCAGAAATTGCTCCTGGCTTGGGGGACCATATGGGATGCTGGGGATCAAACCAGGTCTGTCCTAGGTTAGTCCCGTGTAAGGCAAATGCCCTCCCGCTATGCTATAGCTTGGCCCTGAGGCTATAATTACTCTTTTTTTTTTTTGGTGGTTTTGGGTCACACCCGGGAGTGCTCAGGGGTTACTCCTGGCTCCATGCTCAGAAATCGCTCCTGGTAGGCACGGGGGACCATATGGGGCACCGGGATTCGAACCGATGATCTTTTGCATGAAAGGCAAACGCCTTACCTCCATGCTATTTCCCGGGCCCCTATAATTACTCTTAAAAGATCTTCAATTTTATTTGTCTAGTTTTATTTACACATTTACATAATTCATTTTATTTTTTTATTGAATTCCTGGGAATTTCAGTTATATTCATTTCTTTCAGACATACAAAGTTCAATATTGATCCCTTTAACAGTGTCATTTCCCTCACCAATACCCCGTTTCCCACCCACCCTACTCCTTCCTCTATAGCAAGAATTTTTCCCTTCCATTTATTTTATTTATTTATTTCCCTTACCTAATTAATCCCTGCCACCACAAACAGATAAGTTCTGCTTTTAGGTTCTGTTACCTAGAGAGTATCATTATGAGTATAGTTAGAAGTAAGGGAACAAATACAGAATGATCTCCTTCATATATGGGATATAAATAAGCCCAGTAATGAAATAATAATAGCAATAGTAACAAAACTCTAGAACTTCTCTACAGAACTGAATTTTAAGGTTTGGGTGATGTTAAATGTGGTGGGAACTTGGGCTAAAGATGGAGGGAAGCAGGCAGACTGGTGGAGGGTGTGGTGCTAGAATGCTGTATGCATGAGATCTTATATTGTAAATCAGAGTGGTTATTTTTAAACAATAATAATTAAAAATGCAAGTGATAATGAAATACTTTGAAATCCAGGGGCAGTATTTTAATGGAAATGAGCTGGAAGTCTACTCTTTGAGATAAAAGAAAACATACTTTTTAATTTTGTTCTATTTGAATGTTTTTGTTTCCTCAAACCATAACCATACCTAATCATACCAGCTTCCATAGTCCATGTAAGGAATTCGAGAAAAGGCGACTTCATAATCTTTCTTTTGGGGGCTAGAGATATTGTATAGCAAGCAGGTAGGGTGCTCGATTGTATGCAGCCATCTTGGGGTTGATTCCTGTCACCACATGTGGTCATCAAAGTCCTACTAAGAATAATCCCTGATCACATGACCACTGTGATCCCTGATCACTGTGCCCCTCCAAAACAAAGCAAACAAAAACTCATTTTCTTGGTGAGGGTTGGGTGATTAGAGAGATAATCTAGGGTTCAAATCACATTCCTTGCATACTGGCAACTCTGTTTCCATCCCAGCATCACATGGTCTTCTCAGCATAGCTGGAGTGGTCATGTTATTGGTGATACCACAGGACCCAGGCAGCACATAGCCTCAGATCCTAGCTTATGGCAGCTAGCCTGGTTGGCTGATAATCATTGGAGTTGCCCCCTGAGTCCCCTGAGCACTGGTTGGGAGACCTCCTTCATCCAAATATAATAAAGAGGAAAATAATATATAGCCACAGGGAATATGTTAGTATAAGAAATAAAGTTTACTTAGTGAAACATAATATCTAAAATATTTTTAGTACTTAGTCCATTCCTTATATTTATTCATCAGTGATATTTAAAATCCTTTACCAAATGAAATCATTATATACTTTATAGGTCATTTAAGGACCATTGACAAAGACACATTTTCTAAAAACATGACACCAGAGTAATAGCATCTTAAACTTTTAGAAGAATCACCATTATATTGACAAATAATAATTAACTCAAGTCAAATTTTTCTTTAAAGACAATTTATTTTGAGAAAAAAGGCACAGAAGAACTTTTCTGTGCCTCACAGTCTATTTCTTTATTCAGTTGTTTCTCTCTTCTAATAAAGATTTTTTTCACCTGCTTTCATTCCTTCCTCTAATCTTTCCAAAGCTAATTTAATCCTAATGCCAACCAGACACTTCCTATTTTTGCTATTTCTTCTTGCCATGTTTAGTCATAAGACTTAGGGGTTACCTCAAGTTTCTGCCTCCCTTTCCTAGCATTGTTTCCTCCTCTTTTTATCTTTTACAGTTACAAATTAGACTTATCTCTGCAATAGCACTTATAACCATATGCTGAAATACTTAATTTTCTTTACAGTAAGAATTCAGAAAGGACTTATAATTGTTCTCAATTTTGCTGTTCCTTCTGTGGTCCATCCTCAGAAGTTTTCCGTCTTCTTTGCATTTGTAAGATGTCACACCTGTGCTGGCACCAGCAAGTATCTCTTAAACATTTGTTAAATGAATAAAAGGGATATATAGCAAGAACACATCTAGGTTTGCTCTCAATTGCTTTGAACTAACAGGAGTGATATTCTGTTGATATTCAGTTGAACCAAGCCTCTTAATTTTCTGTTCATTTTCCTTACCTGTCTATTCCAAGATATTTTCATTGCCTCCTTCACTTA
This sequence comes from Crocidura indochinensis, assembly GCA_004027635.1. Classification (NCBI taxonomy): domain Eukaryota; kingdom Metazoa; phylum Chordata; class Mammalia; order Eulipotyphla; family Soricidae; genus Crocidura; species Crocidura indochinensis. The sequence goes on along the minus strand of PVKC010010789.1, from coordinate 1,750 downwards.
TGAAAGTTATTACAATTGGCAATAGAAGTGACTTGAATTTTCCTTCATGATTAAAAAATTAATGATTGCTATTTATATAGGTATTAAGCAATTCATTATTTTTTCATAATATATGTGTTTATATATAAAATACTTATAGGGCTGGGAAGATAGCTGAAAAGATTTGAGCACATATTTGAATACATGAGGTCCTGAGTTCAATCTTCATTATTGGATTACTGTTAAGCACTGTCAGGTTTGACACACAAGTCAAGCACAAAGTTTGACACACAAATCAATCAATATTTTTCACTATTTTCTTTTTGTTCTTTTCCATGTGCACATGTAATTCTCAGATAGTCGATCTCATATGTGCAAAGTAAGTGGCATTTTAGATCTCATTGTTTCAACTAAAGCAGAGTCATTAAAAGTTGAGTAACCAAGAAGACAGTGTCGATGATAATTTGAGAAGGACTCTCAGTTTATATCGTTTCAACTCTGACAACTGTTTTTATTTGGTTGTTTTTTTTGGGGGGAGGATCATACCTGGCTGTGTCTACTCTAAGATCTGAGTTCAGGAGTCATTCCTGGTGGGCCTTTGGGGCCCATATATAGTTCTGGAGATTGAACTCGGGTTTTCTGTGTGTAAGGCAAGTATTCTTCCTACCGGAATATCTTCCCAACCTCATAAACAGAGCTTTTTGGAAGTAAGCTTTTTAAAATAGTAGGATTTTCTCCCCTGATATTTCCTCTCTTAAATTCATCTGGGTGGCAAAGGTATACTCACTTTTTCTTAGAATTGCATTAGAGCCTCTTTGACAGGCTCCAGTTCAATGTTCTGAAACGTGAAAAGGCTTTGATTGTGGGTCTCTTTTCCTGAATGAATGCTAGCAGTGTTATTCTGCCTCAATAGAAGTTGATTCCAGTTGACAAACAGGCATGTTTTATTTGTGCTCCTGCTCAATAGGTGATAGCAGTAGAGGAACAGTAACACTTAGGAAATTGGGTGGGCTTGACTTATAAATTAAAAGATAAATCAGGGAGTGCCCAAGGTTCATTATATAAGTACTATGAATTGAATTATTTCATAAACCCCAGGGAGATAGACAGTGATGGGGAAGGTATGACACTAGTCATAAAATGTAAAATGTAAATGTAGATAAATTTGGTAAATGAGGAGCTTCTAATGCTGATGACTCTCCACATTACAGGATCCCCAAACTTTAACATCACTGAAATTTAGTTTCCCTTTGAGCAGTAGGATATGAGCAGCAACCATGGCAGACTCTAACCATTAGATGCCAATAGCAACCCTTTAATCCCATAAAACTATTTCATACTCCATACATTGCCAAATGTTCCAGAGAGGGAAAATCCTTCCTCACTACACTTTTGAAAACCATAGTTCTATAGGGGAAATGAGTACTCTATGTGGCAAATTAAAACCAGGTTGTTCTAGTAAGTGAAGAAAAATGCCCTGACAACCCCAGAGTAAGGGTCATAATATTGTTGGAAGGCTACCTGAGGAGCTGGCATAATGTCTTGGTGTGAAGCTTGAATAAAAATAGTATATAAAGTTACACACTACCTTGAACAAGAGAACAGCATCCCAATGATACTAAAAGTATGCTGGAATTGTCAATTGTGATCTCAATATAGCTCAAAGGTTTGTGTGTGTGTGTGTGTGTGTGTGTGTGTGTGTGTATGACAGAGAGAATAATAGTGGGGCATGAGATTGCAATGTATATTTGTATGTCCATGGCCTGCAAGA
>PVKC010010788.1:0-25371 GCA_004027635.1 Crocidura indochinensis | reverse complement strand
CCTTCCTTCCTTCCTTCCTTCCTCCCTTCCTTCTTCCTTCCTTTTTTCTTTCCTTCCTTTCTTCTTTCCTTCCTTTCTTCCTTCTTTCTTTCTTTCTTTACCACACCCAGAGGTGTTCAGTGGTTATTCCTGGCTTTGCATTCATAAATCTCTCCAGGCAGGCTTAGGGGGCCATATAGGATGACAGGGATTGAAGCCAGGTTGGCTGCATGTTGGCTGCCCTACTTCACTCCAATTCTGAGAGATACATTTTTTGAAAGACATGAGTGAGAGTGTGATTTAGGTGGTGTTAAGAAAAAGGGGCAGAAATAAGTATCTAATCCAGAGTCAACAACAAGATCTGAGTCCCAAACTTTAACAATCAAAACTTTAAATGAACCTGTTGTGATGGAAGACTAGGAGACAGGGGAGGTGGCATGGAATGTATTTTGGGAACATTGGTGGAGGGAGTTCAACACTGGTAGCAAAATTGGCCCTGAAACATAGATGTCTGAAACCCAACTATGGAGAACTTTGTAAAGCACATGGTTTCAATAAAATATTTATTTTAATAAGAGAAAATGTTCTAGGAGCAGATAACAGTGAGCTCAAAGATCTTGAGCAGAATTGCTTTGTTCTTGAATAGCAAGATTACCATGTGGGTCATGAAAGGGAGCAAATAATGTAGAGAGGTAAGTAGAGAGCCATCTGGGGTGCCTCATAGATTATTGCAGAGATATGACATATCATGTGTTATGGGAGTCACTGTAAAGGGAGAATAACAAATTGATTGCATTTCAAAGCTATTGAATAAAAATATAAGCCACTAAGGACAATATTCCCATGAAAATTGGATATGAATCAAAAATCCAGCTTAAAAGGTGATGGAAAGCAATTCCACCAACCAATTATGTTTAGACTAAGTGTGGTATAAATTTGCTTGTGTTTTTACTAACATGATCTTTCATTTTAAAGTTCCCTCATTATCTGGGAAAGCTCTAAAAAGTATTATTTTTTCCAGGGGTCGAATTAGTGACATATAAGCAACATCTATTCATTTCACCTTTATCCTTGGAAAGAATTATATATAAAGTCATATGTAATATAATATATTAATTATATATAATCATACATTATAATTATAATATGTTGCATAAAATATATAATTCTATAATATTTTATATATAATTATGGTTATAAATTATATATGATATGTTATATATAATAAAAATATTTATATTTGGCTATTCTATTAACTCCACTAAATCAAACATTCTTGCCATTTCTATGCTGTGCAATGTATATGAATCTGGTATCATATGTAGGTATCAGCAATGTCCAGTTTTTTTTAATATCTCTATTTACCAATAAAACTACTTGAGGGCTCCAGAAGCCTCTGGAAAATTCATGCTTAATGGAGATTTCATTATCTTGTGGTCTTTGGGGGGAATGTTGAGATTGATTATTGTGCCAAGCCTGACATCTTGTGGTCCAAGATGGATATTGTTAGTCTACTTGCACAGGACATTTATTTGGGATATTTTATAATTTGCAACTTTCTATTAAAGTTTGCAGAAAAAAGAGTTTTAGAATGTTCTGAGAATTGAGACAAGATCCCATCATTTAGTAATATGATATCTCTGTTCAAATTTTCTAAATATGAAATTTTGTTTATGCTATCAAAGAATTGGTATGGAAAGAAAAACACAGCTGAGAGATTGTTTACTACTAAAAGAAATAACAGTAAAATATTGCCATCAATATTGATTGGGTGATATGATACCCTAGATCTCATTCTCATCTTTCTCTTTCTCTCTCTCTCTCTCTAGTTTAAAACATAATTCTATCACTTTTTTATTTATATTTGCTATTAAGATTTTATTTATGCCTTTACAGGGATTTTCATATCAATATATAACATATACTCATTTGCTCTTTTGTTCCCTTCTTGCTATTTTTTTTTTTTTTTTGGTTTTTGGGCCACACCCAGTGATGCTCAGGGGTTACTCCTGGCTATGTGCTCAGAAGTCGCTCCTGGCTTGGGGGACCATATAGGAAACTGGCAGATCAAACCGCCGTCTGTCCTAGGCTAGCGCAGGCAAGGAAGGCACCTTACCTCCAGCACCACTTCTCGGTCCCCTTTCTTGCTATTTTTATCTATTCTAATTGTTTATTTTTATGTTATTTTATTTTATATTTGGATTTTTGGGCCACACCAGGTAATGCTCAGGAGTTACTCCTGGCTATGCTCTCAGAAATTGCTCCTAGCATGGGGGACCGTATAGGACACTGGGGGATAGAACATGGTCAGTCCTGAGTCAGCCAGGTGCAAGGCAAATGCCCTACCAATGCACCATCATTCCGGCCCTTATTATTTTTGTTTATTTTAATTGTTTAATTATAAGCACCATAAGATCAGAAAATGTGTCCTTTTGGACTCCTTGACATTTTCATACAATAATGAACACTCTTACTATAAAGTGTGAAATAATGCACAGTGAGAGTTGCAAAGCAATGTACTTCAGTTTATCTACTTGTAGCTAGATGTTATAAGGAAAGGTATTGTGGTATAAACATATTTTCGAGTCATTTTATTGCTCTATCTTTATATATTAGGTATTTTCTTCAACTAACTTTTATATCTTTATTCCCTCTTTTCCTCCAGTTGACAAGAGCAAAATAATCAACTTTGCATACAAGTGAATTCTATTCAGATTCTAGACTATAAGATACTTTCTGGAGTTGGGCATTGCATAGCATCTTCAGGTATATTTGGTTGCTCTATGTCACCAATAATGGTTGGTAATAGTCATAGAGTCCTGAACTGCAAACATTTTATGGCCAAAAGTTAACTTTTTTTTTAAACTTTATTTATTTATTGGTTGTTGGACCATACCCACCAGTGCTCAGGGGTTACCCCTGGCTCTGCATTTACAAATCACCTCTGGCAGGCTGGGAGATCATATGGGATTCGGGGAATCCAACTGTGAACCTTCTGGGTAGGCTGCATGCAAGGCAAATGCCGTATTGTTGTGCTATCTCTCCTGCCCCCAAAGTTAACTTTGCTTTTTTTTTTTTTAAATAACTAGTGCAGCAGAGTTTTATGATTAAACTCAGTCATTTAAACAGAAAGTATTTAATGCTAGATTGTCATGTGAAACAAAACTCTGTAGGATGAAATATTCTTGGTGAACTCTTCTCATTTGCTAGAGAATAGAACAATAGAAATGAACCTGCATGAAGCTGTCACCTGTACTTTTTGAAATTGTGATGCTATTGACTTTACCCTGAGATGGAAAAGCACAAAGACTGATGAGTGTAGTTAGAGAAATAACTACACCAAAAACAATCACAATAATAGAAGTGAGAGAAATAGAATGCTATCCGAATACAGGCAGGAGGTGGGGGAGGAGGGAGCTGGGGGCATTGGTAGTGGGAAGGTCGCACTGGTGAAGGGAGGGGATTGTTCTTTTCGATAACTGAAACCCAACTACTAACATGTTTGTAATCATGGTGCTTAAATAAATATATTAATAAATAAAAAAGTTTCAAAAATTTAATTTTACCCTTTTATCCACCCCAGTGGAATGCCAGTTCTATGAGGGAGATCTAGGTTTTGATCCTCAGTAGCATATAGTTCCCACTGAATAACACCAGGTACATTTTCCCAGAAAGGTACCCCCGGAAAAAAGTCAAAGGTATTATAGAATCCATAGGTAACCAAAATATTGTCAGCTGTGTGTTTTGGGAGTAGAGCTTTCCCAATTTTCTGTATAATAATGCTGTATAATGATCCTAAAAATACTATTAAGACAGGACAACACAGGCTGGAGCGGTGGTGCAAGCGGTAAGGCATTTGTTTGCCTTGCATGCACTAACCTAGGACAGACCATGGTTGGATCCCCTGGTGTCCCATGTGGTCCCCCAAGCCAGAGCAATTTCTGAGCACATAACTAACCATGAGTGTCACCAGCTGTGGACCAAAAAGCAAAAACAAACAAACAAAAAAAAACTTGAAAAAGATAGAACAGCACAGGATGGTGAGTTGTGGCTAATTAGAGTCTGTGTCATTATTTTCCATGTTGAACTCATCATGAAGCTTTCAATGGTACTCACAGTAACTATAAGTACATTGAAAGGCTGTTGTTCTTATTCTAGTCTCTGCTTCCTTTGCCTGTGTTTCTCCCAGGTAAAATAAGTTCAGGTATTTGTTTCAGAGCTAAGCACCCACTCATTTAGGTTTTCTGCACAGTCAAAGCATCCACCCTAACCCCTCCTGACAAGCTCCCCATCTTCCAAGAGTGCACAACTTGGTTTAGAAACGTGTGCTGTCCCTTACTTGCCTGGATTGTTTTACTGTTCCTAAAATTATATTTGAGGGTGGAGAGATAATACAATGAGTAGGACATCTATCTGGTTTGCTTACAGGTCGGTCATTGGCATCCCATATTATTCTTCAATCATGCCAGGAGTGATTCCTAAGTGCAAAGCCAGAAATAAGCCCAGAACATTGCCAGGTGTGACCCCCTAAAACAACACAAAAATAAAAATATATTCACTGTTTCACTCTTTTAACTACAAATTCTTTGGGTATAAATGACATTAATTAAAGAAATTCCACTTATATGATACTCCTCTGAGATAACCTTCTGCCTCAACCCAATTAAAATATGTAGAGAAGTGTGGAAAAAGCACAGGGGAAATATGTTTTGGAGTTCCTCAGATATTTGTACATTTAATCTATAACTTCTTAGTCACCACTTCATATTGATTGCAACTGCCAAAGCACAAGTTTAGGAACCCCTCTCTCTGGTTTTTGGGAGAGGGAAAATAAGTTTTGTATATTTATTTAGTGATTTCTAGGAAGGAGAATATAGAAGCAAGAAAGTGCTAAAGGAAAAATGCAAAGTATATTTTACTGCATAAAAATTGTCACACCTTCTGTTTCAGTCCAAAAGTTGGTCCCTAGCATTTCACCCTGTTGATCATCACATGGTGTATCTGTTCATCATGCTTTTAAAAAGCTAACAGAGAAACCATGTGTTCACCAGTAGCATATGGATGCTCATTTGTGCACAATACACCATAAGCCTATAGTTGTCATGCACCAGTATATTGTCCGTATGTGTAAACAAACTCTTTAAAGATCCTTGCATTGTTTTTACAGTGAGTGAAGGATGAGCAGTGCGATCATTGATTGACTCCCATTGAAAATATTAAGAGCTTGAACTTAGAGCTGTTATACATATGGGTAATTTAGAGCTGGTACCTCATGCTACATGAAACAATGAACAAAAGTTTCAAATTGTTGGGGAATTTGAATGCACTGCATAGATGTGAAGATGTTGGACTGTAGCAGACCAATGATGTAAACAGAGATCATAGGAATTGAGAACAGTTTATTAGATTAAAAAACACAATGAGAAAATGCAGAATCTTCAAAGCAGGTTCAGTTTTATCAATTCACTATTCATAACATGGTAATAAATATGGAGAAAGAGCGGTGGCACAAGCAGTAGGGTGTCTGTCTTGCATGCTCTAACCTAGACAAACCGTGGTTCGATCCCCTGGCATCCCATATGGTCCCCCCAAACCAGGAGTGATTTCTGAGCGCATAGCCAGGAGTAACCCCTGAGCATCACTCAGTGTGGCACAAAAACAAAAACAAAACAAAACAAAAACATAAGACCGTAGTACATTTCCTTACATCTAACATTTGAACTACAATGTACAAATCAATACCAAAAATAATAAAAATGTGTTATATTTTTTCAAATTTTAAATGAAAAATTATGTGTGTTGCTTTGGACTATTACATTAAATTAAATATTATATATTAAAATGTATATTTTAAAGAATTTAATGAATCCTATTTTTGCACCAAAGATGGCCAAGTAATTATTTAACATTTTGTTTCTTAATCTTAATTAATTTTAAATCTTTAATTGGTTATATAAAAAAACTGGCATAAAGTCTGCTATGATTATGTGGAGAAATATGGTATATAATATTTGACTGGCATGATCTAACCAGAAATGCTAGAGATAGTGTTTTAAATTTAATGTAGCATTAATTTGATCCCAGACAAAATGTGAGATTTCTATTATTGTGTGTGCAACTTAGAAAAACATCAACTATAACACCTTTGATTATGAATCCAGGATGTCAATATAAGAAATGACAATAAACATGAAAGCAAAATGAAACTTTCCTGAAAGATTGATGCAGAATTACTCAGAAGATAATTCATAGAAGAGCAGTATGGAAAGTAGATTTTAAATAAAGTCAGCATCTGAAATATGGTCCTACTCAGAAAACACAATACTACGTTTCTGTAAGGTTTCTGTAAGCCTCTTGATGGAGAAGACAAATTCATTTATTTATATTTAAATTTTCTTTTGGGGGCCTCACTAGGTAGTGCTCAAGGCTATTCTTGGCTTGTTGAACAGGAACTGCTTCCAGCAGTGCTCAGGGGATCATGTTGGAATGTGAATCAAACACAAACCTTCTGCATGCAAAACATGTATATTAACACTGTGAGCCACATTTTAATTTTATTTTTTTTGTTTTATTGTTTATTTGGGGGCCACACTGCAAGGACTTGGGAGCTTATTCTTGACTCTGTACTCAGATCACTCCTGCCAGTGCTTGGGGAACCTTATGGTGTGATGCATATTGATCTAGGATTAGTTGCATGCATGGGATGGTCACCACCTGCTTTTCTCTCTCTCCAGCCAGATTATAGAGGAATTTAATTTTTAGGACCATGAATTGAACCCAGGGCCTCACACAAACAGGGTAAAGCTTTACTGCACATACCTTTTCCTCCATTTTCATTCTTAAACATTTATGAAATCTTTATTCCTCATCATATTATAGACACTTACAGATTTTCATTTAAATAAGTAAAATAGGTTAAATATTTTGAAGGACACAGAAATACTTGAGTTCTTGAGGACTTGCCAGAGTGTGTTTCTAAGTAGCTAGTTATTCAAAAGAATGGCAATATTCATTAGAATATAAAACTACAGAGGAAAAAAAATTTCAGGACAGATTTGAAAAATATTTAGATTCAATTTGAGTGTTACAAATGATTACATTACATGCGATAGATTGTGATGCTTTATGATGTATTTATAGCATATTTTAAATGCTAAATATGTAGAAGCATTTCAGACAAGGTAAAGAGGTAAGAAGTCTTTTGAAATGTCAATATGTAAATTTGTTCCTAGTTTACACAAAAATAATATAAAAGAAAAAGATTTCTAGAATTTTATAAAAAGGAATCATACAGTATATGCTCTTTTTGGGGGAAACTTATCTCATCATATGAGATCTTTCCAAGTTGTAGCATGTATTCATAGAGGTTTGTTGTTAACAGAGTTACCTGTGGTTGAACATTTTTGTTGTTTCCAAATAAAGCTGCAATGAACATTTGCGTAGATCAAATCCTTTGTTTCTGAGATTTTGGGTTCTTGACGCAAGAGCTTCATGTCAATGAGCAATCAACACAAAAATCAGACCAACACAATAAAACTTTTTCTGAGTAAGCTTTCACCCTTCTTTGACTTCAGCCTGCATTGTTTCCTGACTGAAACAGGAGTTTTAAATATATTGTTAAAGATATATATAGGGGTTAGCACCCATGGTGATAACTCTGTCCAGTCATTTTGGATTTGTCTAGCTCTTCAAAAATTAGCTATCAGATGAATGATTCAATGTTCAGGTTCTGAGGGGCCGGAGCAGTGACGTAACGGGTAAGGCATCTGCCTTGCCCATACTAGCCTAGAGAGGACCACGGTTCGATCTCCAATCTTCCCATATGGTCCCCTAAGCCAGGAGCGATGTCTGAGTGCATAGCCAGGAGTAATCCCTGAGCATACTGGGTGTGACCCAAAAAGCCCTTCCCCACCAATTTCAGGTTTTGATTTCATGAATTACTTCTGGAGATAACTTGGCAGACTATATAGGATGGCTGGGATCAAACCCATGTTGGCTATTTGCCAGACAAATGTCCCACCCACTGGTCTATCACTCACTCCAATCCCACAAAAACTTATTAACAGTAAAGACAGGATTGACTCTTGAACAAGTTGGAGGGGCAACAGAGAAAGACTTATTTGATAAAAACTTAATATCCATGATATATAAATTACTACTAGAATTTTTATTTTTTATTTAATTTTAACTTTTTTGCTAGAACTTTAAAATAATCTAACCCCATCAAAAATGAGAAGAGATGAACAGATACTTTATGAAGGAAGAAATACAATTGTTTAAAGGCATGATAAAAATTCTCTGTGTCTATAATCATTTTAGAAATGCAAATCAAAACAGTAAGATATCACCTTACACAACACAAGAATGAAACCCACCAAAAAAAAAACAACAACCATTATTGGGATGGATTTTGGGAAAAGGAACTCTCGATCACTGTTAGTGGGAATGCTAATTGATCCAGTCTAAATGCATGACAATATGGAAATTCCTCAAGAAACTAAGAATATGACCCAAAAATTCTACTTCTGGTATGTTAGGAGTAAGTATCCCTAAAGAACAATACAGAAACAAACACCTGCACTGCTAATAAACTACCTGCAACACTATTTACAATAGCCAAAGTCTAGAAACACCTCAGTACTCAGATGACATCTAACAGATGACTGATTAGAAAAGCTATGGTACATCTTTGCAGCGGAATACTACTCAGTCATAAGAAAAGATGAAGTCGTGCAATTAGCTGTTACATGGGTGAATCTGGAGAGTATCATGCCTCCACGAAGGAGAGGTAGAGGTATATCTATGCAGGATGTAAAGGAATATAGTAGAGAAACAACTAAAGCCCAAATGAAGGGCAGGAGATCTTGTCTTTACTAGGAAGTTTGCTACTCACTGGGGTCTGGGAGAAAGGTAGACTGATAGGGAAGGAACCACTGTAAAAATGATAGAAGAAAATGGTCACCAGGAATCCTCTTCTGTTGCAATAGTCTCAGACCCCTCCCTAGGACCAGCAAAGACCAGGTCTGCCAATCACAGAAGATGGATTAAAACGACACTAAGGGAACAGAACTTCTAGAACCACAACAGAAAAACATAAGCAGAAGTTCAACTCCTTGGCTTGTGTAGATGCCAAGACCTCCAGATACAGAGGTCTGATTTTATCACCCAGGATACAGCAGAAATCTCCCATACAAATGCACCAAGGGGAGAGTAAATGAACCTAAAAGGAGTCTATAGTCAATCCCGTTACAATATATGACAAGGGTGGAGAAACCCTGTATCTCTTAGGCAAATCCTTTTCGAATGACCCCAACATTTACTGTGCATCTGCAGGAGGAAAAAAAAAACAAGCACAAAACAATCTTTTTATTATTATTATCATTATTATTAATTATTATTATTATTATTTACATATCTATCTTTTGTTGATCTCATTATTGTGGTTTGGCTATTGAAGTGGATGTCTCCATTTATATTTACTTATTTACTTATTTATTTTCTTCTTTTCTTTTCTTATGTGTACTGCCACATTTCTATCTCAAAATCATGGCTTTTATACGGTACTTCTTTTTTTTTTCTTTGAATGCTCACTGGATATTTTATTTGTTTCTTAAACCAAGGATGAAAGTCACCCATTCCCGGAGTATTTAATTCCTTTATTTATTTATTTATTTATTTATTTATTTATTTATTTATTTATTATTTATCTTTTTTTCTTCTATTTTTTTCCTCTCTCTCCAGGTTATTAATTTTCTCTTTTTCAAGCAAAACCACATAACTTGAACTAACTATTCCTGCCTCCCAATTAGGGGGGGGAAGGGGGTAACCAAGACCAAACAGGTGTAAGACCACTAAGTAGTAAGCTAGACACAAGGAGGACCACTTGCTTTAGCAACCCCGGGGGTTAGGGAAGAGGATATGGAAAGTAGGACGGGAACGGAGGTGGAGGGAGGACAATTTGGTGACGGGAGTTCCCCTGATTCTATGTTAATTTGTACCTAAAATATGACTGTCAACAATATGTAAGCCATTATGATTAAAATAAAAATTATATTAAAATTTTTCTTAAAAAAAGAAGTAAATGGTCACTTGAGACTAGGACTAAGTGCTGAAAAAAGATAAAGTGCCATGCATGATACCCTATTATAAACCACTATACCTGAAAGGGGAGAAGGAAAAAAAAGAAAAAGAAAAAAGTGCCTGCTATTGTGGCAGGCTGAAGAGTCGAAGAGGAACTGGGGACATTAGTGGAAGGAAGAGGATACTGGTGATTTGTTTTGGAATATTATATGCCTAAAATTCAATCATAAATAACTTTGTAACTCAAAATTCATGGTGACTCAGTTAAAAATAATTTAAAAAAATTGTGCTATGCAATGATTGTAGTCTAGGGTTTTATAGGTTCTCTTTACAATAGAAACTAGCTTGGACCAGAACTATGACTAATGATATTCTCTTCTTAGATGAATCACTAAATGAGGGTACTCTGACATCTCTAGATAAGATTTGAGACATACCTCACTGTTTTGCAATGCAGCTTTGGACATATTTCATATTAACTAAGCCCTGTGGAAGTTTCAGGCTAAGCTAAAGTTTCTGGTTCAGAGGTTGTTAACACTTTCTTTGCCTGCAAGTCTTACATTTTCTGACTGAGAAAGATTGTTTACTCTTTTCCTGCCTTGGTCTACAAAGGACTACAAAATTGCTTACCAAATTGTGAGCAATATCACCAAACACAAATGAATCAGAAGAACTATTTGCAGAGTACCCTAAATGTTAAGGCATTGGAAATGACAGCTTTAGTTTTTATAAAGGTGGTCTAAGACAGAGGAGTGTCTTCTTACAAATGACCAAGAAAAAAGAAGGAAAACACTGAATATCATAAATGTAGCATTGGACATAGATGATAATGGATTTCTTGAAAAAATAATGCACTCAGTTTTATAGGTTGGTTTTTTTTTTGTTTTTGTTTTTTTTTTTTTTTTTGGTTTTTGGGCCACACCCGGTGACGCTCAGGGGTTACTCCTGGCTATGCGCTCAGAAGTCGCTCCTGACTTGGGGGACCATATGGGGCACCGGGGAATCGAACCGCGGTCCGTCCAAGGCTATCGCAGGCAAGGCAGGCACCTTACCTCTAGCGCCACCGCCCGGTCCCACAGTTTTATAGGGATGATGTGATGTGACAAAATTAAACTGTTAATGCTCCTCAGCTTTTGAGTCATGCAAAGGTCTGTCTGCTTCCAAGCCTTTGAAACTCAGACCTGCTAAACCTTAAAATTTTGCCAACCATGTTTTGTCATGTAACTACACCACATCCTTGTTTCAAAGTTTTTTGCTGTTGTTGTTTTTGTTTTTGGGTCACACTCGGCGGTGCTCAGTGGTTACTCCTGGCTCTGCGCTCAGAAATCGCTCCTGGCAGGCACAGGGGACCATATGAGATGCTGGTATTTGAACCACGGTCTGTTCTGGGATTGCTGCACGCAAAGCAAATGCCCTACCGCTGTGTTATCTCTGGCCCATTGTTTCAAAGTTTTGCCAACAGATATTTTCTGCCATTTTTTCCCCTAGCACCAATCAAGTTGCTGCCATTGACTCTGTTTTCCGATTTGGCCTGCCTGGTCTTCTCTGGGGAGGCATTAACACATGGCTGGCAAGTTAATAGAGGGCAAAAATTGATTGCCAAGGTTTGGATGTAGAACATGGATTTTATTTTGGCTTGTTTACAAGTATGCTATAAGCTGTAAGAATAAACTGTGAATATTGGTCAATTATTTCCTCAAGGCTTGACGATTCCTTGAAGCTGTTTAACCGTTAGTTTTCTCACTGCAGATATCTGAACATAAATGCCCATGAGCTTCAAGTTTGCTCTCTGAAGTAGGCGCTGCGGAAAACCTGGACAGTGTTGAGGAATTCCTGTTTACAAGTGTAAGGGTTGTGAGTTATCAGAGCAAAACCTGGTAATGCCAATGAGAAATAAGAGACACCATTTTGGTTCTATTTTCTTCTCAAGGTGTGGAAGACATTATCTTTCTTTTCCTGAGGGTGGAGGGTGAACAGATGCCCTCGAAGCAAGCTCCTGTGTGGGTTACTTATTTATTGTAAAAGTTCACCCGCTTGCTATACTAGCTTTAAAATATCAGGAAAAACATGAAAATGTTTCGTTTTGTTGGCAACCATTGCTTTTTGTTTTGATCAGTTTTTTCTTTATATTAAATATATATTAATATATGTTAAATATATATAAATATATAATATATGTTATATATGTTAAATACATATATTTATAGACTTTTTTCTTTTTAGATTTCTGTTTTATTATTTTTAACTCAAAGCCGATAATCATATTGCATGTGCTGCTTCATGTATGAAATTTCCTTGTTGCATTGATATGTCATTCTATATGCATTTAGCATCATTATAAGCATCATTTCTATACGGAGAGTATTTTTTTACAGAAAAAATTATTCTTTATTACATAAAATTTGGAAAAAGCTTATCAATGTTGTTCACCCAGCATAATGATACCTACATTTTAATTATATATGACTTATTTTGAACATATTGGCTTACATTTTTTAAGTTAATTATTGTAGCTCAGATCTCATGCTGACAGTACTGTTGGGTCTAGCAGTTTTAATGCATATAGATACCTCAAGTGTATACTGATGATGAGTTCAAGTTACCTGACTTTTCTTGTTTCTTTTTTTTTTTTACTACATCTTGCTTTTTTATTGCAATAATTTGTTCAAGAGATAAAATTGATTAGCATATTGAGGTGAACTAAAATAACATAACATAACATATAATATAATTAATATAATATAATAATACATGTAAGTCAAAGAACATTCATGATTAAAACAAAATTTTTATCGTAATGGCTTACATTATTAGAGGCATTTTAATGTATATATTTTCACAAATCTTACACAGTGATATTTAAGGTACACTGTGACAATAAATGAGTGTCTTTCCCCACCAATGTTGTCCCCCCTTCCTCCCTGTTCCCAAGCATATATCCCTTATCTCCCTCCTTTACTCCAGAATGCTAATGTAACTAAAGCATATATGCAGTTCCAGATATTTTTACTAGTGGTTTCTTAAAGGTTTAGAGTCAAAGGAGCACTGTAAAAACAATGTTAGAGTGGCAATTATCGTTTGCATGGGCACACCAAAGTTTGGGGGTCATGGAAAGGAAAATCTTTGGCCTAAGTACAAGGAGACACTACCCCTGAAGTTTCCTGAAATAAGACCATTTCTAGGCTCCAGGCAAACTAGTTTGTCCAATCCTGGTCATTGTCTGTAGTGCCCATACAGTTATATTTTTCACAGTCTCTGTTGCTGGTATCATGTTTCTGAACTGAAGATCCTGGAATCTGTATATCCTACATTGAAGTCAGGATGGTGCGGAATGGCATCTAATTTCAACTCACAATTGAAGGGCAATGCAGAAAGCCCTGTCCAGTACGCAGGTCGTTGTTATTGTTTAAATCTTCTCAGTGTTAATGGAAGACTCTTTTGAGTAAATTAATGTCAGAGCAGCAGTAGGGTCTTCCCTGGTAGAGGATTGCTTCCAGGTGGAAAATGCCCAGACCTCTGAGACCTGTGCCAGGTCATCATGTCAATGTCCAGGGTGTAAGTTTCCATTGCACTACAAGATTCATGTGTTCCTATCTCTATTAGATAAGAACTTATTTGTATGTATAGTATTTTCCATTTTAATGTTCCCATGCAAACAAGGAATAATGCCAAGTAGCATTATCAGCACATAAGGGGGCCAAGTCCAACAATTCCTGTGACCTAGTTCAAACATAAGCATTAAACTCTTTCACCAAAATTCCTTGTTGAACAGTTCACAAAGAGAAAAAAAGATTAAAAGTGGGGAAAATAAACAATCTAACTTAAGACAGGAGACACAATTGTCACCGTTTAAGAAAATTTGTGTGTTCCCATGTCTATAAGATAAGAATGTGTTTCTCTATAATTTCCCATTTTAATGTGCCTATGCAAAGGAAGAACAGTATCACATGGCCAGATTGGAGCCTATGGGGATGCTAGAACAAGTCCAACAATCCAATTGACTTGGTTCTTATATAAACGTTAAATGGGATATTTCTACAAACTTCTTTACTTAGCAAATAACAAAGGGAAGGAAAGATAGAGAGGGACTCTTTTTTTACCAAAATACCTTATTGAATAGTTCACAAAGAGGAGAAAAGATAAAAAGTGGGGAAAATAAACAATCTAACATAAGACAGTGGACTCAATTGTCACCATTTATGGGAACTAATCAAAACCTGATATGGTATCAACCAGTTACACAATGAAAAAAGAGGCCAAGAGGCCACTGGGAATAAACACGTAGGTAAATAGTACTGGCCTCTTCCCAGCCTGGGAGTCCATCCTCTCATTTTCATTTTGAAAATATATGGTATCCCCACCTGAACTGGTCTCTTCCCAAACTGAGAGTTCATCCTCCCATTTTTATTTCAAATAAATATGGTACACCCCCCGCGCAGTTTTTGAAATGGAGACCAATGAGAGAAAAAAATACCAGTGATTGTCAAGACATAATGTCCCGACATACACCAGTACTGCATCGGCTTGCCATCCACCCCATGTGTCCCCCCTTAGTATGGGGAGAGAAAGGGGGAAAGCCTGAGGACCACGATAGAGTCCACCTGGGCTGGCAACCAGGGAAGGTCTGGAGTAGGGGGGAAATAGGGGAACGGCTGGAGGCCTAAAAGCTTGTGTCCCCTAAAAGTTTGGGGGGCGCTGGGAGGCTTGGCAGGCCTCCAGCCATTTCCCTCTTTCCCCCTGGACACTAGGCCTTACCTGAGTGCCACCTTGGGTGTCCTGCCGTGGGTTCCAGTAGACTCTATTAGGGGTCTCCAGGATCCTCCACCCCTACTCTATGGAGGAGGAGCAGAGGGAGGGGCCAGGCAGATAGCTGGCTTCTGGTTTTTTGATCCAGGAGGCCAGCTCTTCCCAGGTATGGGGTTAGGGGACACCCTATACCGGAGAGTAGTTTTATAGGTAATTATTTTTCCTTACATTAGATTCACCTTATGCTCAATTCCTAAAAAGTGAATTATTAGATGAAGATTAGGGATTTTTATAGTGTCTAGATACCAATTAAAAATTAATCACTAGCACAATTATAGCAATTTTTACCCTCCTGAACAGTGTAAGCACACAATCTTTATCATATAAAGTGGTTTCTGAGGACCGAGTCATTTGATGACGTGGTTTTTCTTTCACACTTCTGCAGTATTTGAATTAACAGCTATGAACTAAAGTTGAAGATTGCATGTGATTTCAGCAATAATCAAGAGATCGGATACTGTGGTTATTTTATACCATAACCATTCAAGGCAGAAGAACTGATTTATAGAGTCAATGACTGACTCTATAAGAATATATTTTTGAAGATTGTGACCTCAAGAAAGTTTGTAAACTACTGAAAACTGAACAAGCCACATAATATAATTTTCGCATTTTTGAGAAATAAATGTATTTTGCTCACCATGAATTACAATAGTAATGTCAAGATTTCCTGTATTAAAAATTCTAACACCAGAATATCAGCTTCCAGTTTCCCTCCTCCATGTCCAACTGGGCCATTTACCTCCAGCTCCATCCTGTTTGCCTATTCTCATACTGTGATGTCTTTCCTATTAAAAATCAGTTTTGTTTTTTTTTTTTGGTTGTCAGGTTCTGTTAACCTTTGAATCTCTCTCTCTCTCTCTCTCTCTCTCTCTCTCTCTCTCTTTCTGTGCTATCACTCTAGTCCCAATTCCTAACTTTTTTTGAGAAGTGTCCATATTGTTTCCCCAAAATTTGGACCAGTTGACAATCCAACCAGTAGTGAATGAGGGTCCCCTTTACCCACATTTCTGCCAACACTGGTATTTGTGATATGTAAGTCTCATTGATACGAGACTTTTAATTGTTTTGCTCCCTGATGCTGAGTGATGATGAGCATTTTTTGCCATCTGTATTTCTCCTTTGTTTATCTTCTCCACATTTTTAAAAATAATTTTTATTTGTTGTTTATTTTGTGTTTTTTTTTTTTTTGGTCACATCCGGCAGCGCTCAGGGGTTACTCCTGGCTCTACGCTTAGAAATCACTCCTGGCAGGCTCGGGGGACCATATGGGATGCCGGGATTCGAACCAATGACCTTCTGCATGAAAGGCAAATGCCCTACCTCCATGCTATCTCTCCTGACTCAATAATTTGTATTGTGACCAAAGTGAATTATGAATCTTTCACAGTAATATTTGAGGTACAGAGTGACAATGAATCAGGGGCATTCCTACCACCAGTGTTGTCCTCCCTCTACCCTTGTTCCCACCATGCATCCCACAACTCTCTCCTTTGCCCCCCAACTGCTAGTATAACTGGTCCCCTCTCTGTATAGCTTGTAGATTGGCTATCGATTTTGTTGTTGTTGTTGTTGACTTTGGGTTTGGTGTGTAAGTCTGATCATTTTTATTTCTACTCAATGTTCATAGGACTGTTTGGTTCTGGTAACTTCCAATTCTCCACATTTTTTGTTGGCATTCATTGTTATCTTTTTGCATAGTTCTACCAGTGTCTTATATATGAACCCTGGAATATTAACCTTTGCCAAGTGACTGTGGGACTAATACCTTCTCCCAGTCTATGAGTGTCTTTAGCCTTTACCAAATGTACAAACTGCTTTACCAAGTACTAACAAGGACCACTTTGCATTGTTCTGAATAGATCACCTCCAGGCAGTGGGGATCTGCTCATTCCTTTCAGCAATCCACAGGCCACAGTGTATGGGAAATATGACACACAGCAGGATGAGAGATGCTCACTAAAGCTTTTAGGTAAATGAAGACAAGGCCATCTGTGTCACATTTTACAGCAAGTTATATACACCCTGGACTGTCTTCTTAAAAACAAGGTATAACCATAAACTCACTGGAGCCATCGTGCATTTTGTAAGCATGAAATTTAAACAAAAACTTGGAGATAAGCAAGTGAAAGCATATGATACAGAAAGTAAGCCTTGCTTTTAGACTGAGCGTAATATCCTTTAATCTCAGGCCTGTTTCCCTTGTCCTTGTAGTTAAACTCACCTCTTGGTTTTGACTGTTTTCTTTTTTTGGTGTGGGGAGACCATATCTGGTGGAATTCATGTTTACTGGCTTATGCTAGAAGATCAATTCTAGTAATGTTTTTTGGTGGGGGGCAACATGCAGTGCTGGGATGACCAGAGTTGGCTAACAATAAGGCAAGCACTTAGGGTGATCTCTATACTAAATAAAAATAGTTCAAGCAGGCAACTTGGGGGGAGGTATGAAGTAGAAGACTGTCAGACTATATGTGTTTCACACTCAGCCTGGTCTGGATTATTTCATGCGTGACCCTGTTTCAGACTCATTCACCTGGGATTGGAGATATGGTGCAAGGTGTGATTTTGCAATTCTCAATTATAATTCTGAGGTAGAGTTCTTGTATATCTGAACAGTTAATTATGGATGATGCCAGTAAATTTGCTAAATTTATGAAATAAAGTATTGACTGAGACAAAGCCTGCCTTCAGCTCATAAACTATTGAAATAAAAGCAGAGAAAGAAGCAGAGAGATCACTATATAAAATGTTGAGTTACATTACAAAGGGATGAACAAAGATCTTTAGAATTCCAAAGATTAACTCATTTGAGTTGAAACCACAATGTCTTCATTTCTTTGATATTTTTATTCAAATAAGAAACATCTTGCTGGCTTACCGAAGACTTTGAAGCATCATTTAATGAATGATCTGTCTAGACTGATTATTAAAATAGGAATTCACAATTGTGAAAAGGAGCTAAAGGCATAGTTATTTTGTTTAATATTAAAATTCCTGGTAACACACAAAGAAAAATTCCACTCATTCAGATCTTTCAACAAATAATTAGAACTTATTTTAATGTTTTAAATTGTGGCATATTATGCATGACAAAACTTTGCATTTCAACAATTTATAAGACTAAAAGTTCAGGGGCTTTGACTAGTTCACATTGTCGTGCAACTGTCACCACTATTTATCTCCAGAACTTTTTCTTCCTCCTAAACTAAAATGTAATTATTCATTAAATAAAATCTCCTTGTACACTCCTCTCATAGCCTCTGGCAACCAGTTTCCTGCTTTCTTTCACTGTGAATTTTATGAGTCTTTGTACCTCAGTACAGTGGAAAGCTTGTTTGTCTTTTTTAAATCTGACTTATTTCATTTAGCATGATGTGTTTAAAATTCATCTATAGTGTAACAGGTTAAGAATTTCTTTCCTGGGGCCTGGAGAGATAGCACAGCGGCATTTTTCTTGCAAGCAGCCGATCCAAGACCAAAGGCCTCTTTAAGTGTCATATTCCGCCAATGATGGGAAGTCTCCAGGACCACAATTAGTGAGTGTAGGAGGCCAGAGATCAAAGTTAGGAGTATACGAGGTATCTTCTAACATTGTGTGTGTGGGTTTCAACTACTTTTCTCTGTTGATTTTTGATTCTTATTTATCAAAAAACAGGAGATGGGGCAATAGTGCAGCAGGTAGTACCCTTCCACTGCATATGGTGAACTAGGTTTGAGTCCCCAAATTTTTATCCCTCGAGACCCAGCAGGCATGATCCCCGAGTCTGAGAACCAGGAATAAGCCCAGAAGACCACTGGGTGTGGCCCCAAACCAAAATCACAAACAAATGAAACATGAACATTATCTTATCTAAAGTCTAGTTATTCCTTTTTGGGATCTTTACTAGAGATCTTTCCTTTTCCCTGCTTAGAATGATTAGATTGGTGGAGTAATCTTTAATCTTTTCTCTTTGGGGGGGAGAAATCACCCTTTAAAAAATCTTTCTTGGGGCTGGCACAGTGGCGCTAGTGGTAAGGTGTCTGCCTTGCCAGCGCTAGCCTAGGACAGACCGTGGTTCAATCCCCCTGTGTCCCATATGGAGCACATACAACAGGAGTAACCTCTGAGCGTCACCAGGTTTGGCCTAAAAAAACCAAAAAAAAAAAAATCTTTCTTTTAGGTACCATGATTTACATATTGCTAATGATAGGATTTTAAGCACAACACAATCCCTCCAAAGAGTGTCCACTTCCTTCTACCTTAGTCCCAGTGTTGATCCACCTTCATCCTTCTTTTCCTTCCCCTAAAGTATTTTACTACCCAAGACCAATTTAAACAATCATCTTTCACTCAGCATGTGGACGAGAATTATACACACTGACCCCATTGACTGATTTGTTACCAATTCTTCATTTTTCAGATTAAAAAGCCAACTGGATCCTCCCAGCGTTCTGACTCAAATCTTAGAGTTATCCTGAACTATTTCTAGTTGTATCTACCTTAAATTTACATGTCTACAGTTCAGAAATCATGAGCACATAAAAGACTAATTGAGTCTTATTTTCATCACTGCTCTTTCAGATTAGCCAGATTGTGAACTGTATTTTGAACTTTTCTTTATTATCTGGATATATTTTATTTCAATATATTAACTATTTTGTACCCATTCAGTTTCAACTATAAGTTAGAAGAGATTACATTTTGTTTTTTTTTTCCCCCTTACCTATATTCAGGTAAAACCAAATTTTATCTTCTGCATTGTCTTGATTTCAAAATGTACTTACCAAACCTGATTACATTCCCTAAGGAGTAGTTTTCCAATATGGTGGTACATTGTAAACACCTGAGGAAATATAAGCTCACTAAGACCAAAGAAAAACAATTTCTGAGAGTGGAATTGGGTAACAGTATTTTTCATTTTATGTATTTTTTTTTTACAACCTGGCATGCAACTTCAAGGTACAGCCACTG
The DNA here is from genome assembly GCA_004027635.1 of Crocidura indochinensis. Lineage (NCBI taxonomy): Eukaryota > Metazoa > Chordata > Mammalia > Eulipotyphla > Soricidae > Crocidura > Crocidura indochinensis. Next base: position 5,555 of record PVKC010010788.1, on the reverse strand, counting down.
TTGAGTATCACCATAATAAAGACTGGTTTCAAACCTTCATTCACATGCAGGACACGAATAAAAAGGCTCAGCCCCTAACATCCTGCAGCAGACCCAAACATTTATTTCTTTATGTGCTCTCCAGAGAATCCCTGCTCTAACAAAATGTTACCTCTTCCAGGTAAGATTATACAGCCTAATTAAAATCCATGGGTTAATTCATAATGTCTTGAGGGAATGGTGCTTATTAGGAGTAGTTTCATAAAGCCTCTTTGGGGAACAACTCATGATGAAAATGTGTTTACAGACATTGCTCTGTTCACACTAACATTTCTAAAAATCGACTGGTCATTTACTCAAGGATGTAAATTGCTTTCATCTTGGTTCTAGAGCTACATTTTTTTGTTTTTGTTATTTTTTTTTTTTGGTTTTTGGGTCACACCCGGCAGCGCTCAGGGGTTACTCCTGGCTCCATGCTCAGAAATTGCTCCTGGCAGGCACGGGGGATCATATGGGGCACCGGGATTCGAACCGATGACCTTTTGCATGAAAGGCAAACGCCTTACCACCATGCTATCTCCCGGGCCCCTAGAGCTACATTTTTAATGCAAAGGAAATGTTTTGTTTTTGGAAACATGACAACCAGTATTGTTTTATTTCAAGAGAGAAAAGATGGAGTATATTCGATGTGTGATGTATACCAGTGGGATAAACCCAAGGCACGTGACTTCTCAAATAGTAGATCTTTACTGTCTCTGGAGTGGCTGAAAAATAATTCTGTGACATTCAACACTACCTCCATTAAAGCATAAGCTGAGATACTGTACAGAGAACTTCATTTTCCTTTCTTCATGGATAAAAATAGACTTGGAGTGTTATTGTTAACACTTGAAAGGGTATGTGCAATTTGGGGACTATTATTACCTGCATTGTTCGTTCGAAAACTCTCAAAGCTTAGAAAAACCAAACTCTAACCACTTTCCCCTCTTGGACATAGACTGTGAAATTTTTCATTTTCCATATTATATTTATCCCCACTCAGATACATTGGGCATGTTCCATTTCTCACTTTGAAGAAGATATTTTTACTTTAGATGATATATTCTCTAAAGTCTTTTATAGTTCAGAAAGTTTATGATTAATCAGACATTTCTGTGTAAACGTGGCACTCTTGACAGGAATATCAGCAAAGGATGAGCATAGCTGCATTTTTAATTTTTTTTCTACTAATTTTCCCAAATAGAGTTCTGATGAGAGTTGGTGCATTTAGAGTGGTGTGGATTTAGATCTTTAAAAAGGGTTCGTAATAAGTACCAAGATTATCATCTCTTTCCAAAAGTAAATAGGTATATAGATGCTATATTAGTTTGTGTTGTATCAATAAACAAGCATATAAAAACTTCAAGCTTTTTAAGCCTTTGTAAGCCTTTATAAAGATCAAAGTAAAATTGATATTGTTAATACAAATGACATTCCCCTCTTTGTTTTTTTTTAAAATTTTCTTACTTCCTGTTTATGGTTATTACTTAGAAAAATTTTTCTATGAAAATTAAGGAAAGACTTCACTGACTATTTGCAGAACGTTACTTAATAGAGTAACTGTATCATATATACGAACATCTCAGGTTTCATTTAAAATGGAAGACAGGTCTCACATGAGTAAAATGTTCCTTTGATAACTGAAAACATCTATAATGTGAAGTGTGCTTGTAACTTCTTGCGGCATTCTTTTGTGCTATTGTCATATTTTAGCACCAGATGCAATACATGCCTGTTTGCTTTCCTTCTGATAGTGCTTATTTGTCACTTCTTAGAAAATGAAAACACGAACAAGAGTACAGTTTTTGCGCATTAGATGAGTTCCTATTGGGCAGTAGAGGGCACTTTGGAGTAAAGAGAGATTAACAGGAAACAGAAGCTCTTGGCAGGGGATGTTCAAGGATCTAAGCTTATGTTATCTGGTGCTGGTCTTGATTTATCAAATTACCTGACTCAAGTTTCTACTTTATGTAGAGTCTGCAAGTATAAACATAAAAGGGAAAATAAGCAAATAAAGTGACATTTTTAGGTCCTCAAATAAATATTTAAGAAGAGGTTTATTATCAATAAAAATTCATTTTAAATTGACCTATCCTGAATATATTATAAGATTTACCCCTCTAAACTATACACTTTAGGGCTCAGGGAGATAACTCAAAGCTTAAAATTCAGTATATTTAGTAGGTTGTGAGCACACTGTAGCTATTTATTAATCCAGAAAATAGTACCGTACTTATTAGTAGTTGCTCCTCATTCTTTTCTCTTTCTAACCTTCCATAATCACAAATGTACTTTCTCTCCCTATGGTCATTTGCTTATTTTGGAAAATATATACATGGAATCATTCAACAATGTGGCCCTTTCTCTGGTTTTTTTGACATTACATAATGTTTTCAAGCTTCTTTTCATGATGCATGCATTATTTCATGTCATGTTTTACATGATAGAAATGTGTTCAATGATTTTATAATAAATAATTAATAAATAATTGTTGGCATTGGCCTCTCTCCGTTCTGAATGACCTTGTCCATGAAGTCTTGAGTTGAAGCATTGTGAAATCACTTGCCATTCCAAAATATTTCTTTGTTGAAAGCAAAATAGAGAGGATGAAGGGTCGTTCAGAGGCCGGGTAAGGAAGAATGCTAAGTATAACCTGTAGGAAAATAATGGGCAAGATATTGCAGGAGAAAAGTGACCTTGCATGCCTTGATTTGAGTTCCCAGGGAGCAAGGGAACATTAAACAAAGAGACCAGGTGCCCTGCCTAACGAGTAGCCTGCTATATTGAGATCTTATAAATAGAGTGCTTGCCTTTCAATAAATTGCTGCATGCTGGACAAGACAGTTTTCCCATCTGGTTTGTACACAGCAATGTCCCAGGTTTTGAATCCATTAGAGATTCGCCCGAATTCACTAGATATTCATAATGAATTATCTCGATTTCAAAGTAAAGCATTCAAATTTTTCTGAATAGATTATGACAACAGGGTGGATGAGATTTTATCAATGAATTGAGCACATGCTTTACATGCAGGAGGCTCAGGTTTTATCCAGGGAGTTGCTGGGCACCACTGGGAGTGAAATCCAGATTACAGAGCTAGGATTAGCCTCTGAGCACTTCTGGGTAAGATCTAAAGACTAAAAAAATAATTAAAAATATGACAATAATCTAAACAAGCATTCTCTCTATTCTACTTCAAGTTTTAATAAATGTGTACATTCTCTTAAAAAAACTAAATATAAGAAAACTATTGGGGCCCGGGAGATAGCATGGAGGTAAGGCATTTGCCTTTCATGCAAAAGGTCATCAGTTCGAATCCCGGTGCCCCATATGGTCCCCCGTGGCTGCCGGGAGCGATTTCTTTTCTTTTTTTTTTTTTTTTTTGGAGGGGGCACCTGGATATGAACCGGGGACCGATTTCTGAACATTGAGCCAGGAGTAACCCCTGAGCACTGCCGGGTGTGACCTCCCCCCCCCCCAAAAAAAAAAACTATTGATCATCTATAGAAAGATTCAGTTCTAAAGATGTTCAAGATAATTTCAATAGAACATGTATACCTTTCCTCTCCATGATTGTGAATTCATGAACTTAATCATTATGCTATCCAAATTCTGTGATTTGATAACTGTTTTATTTTCTTCGACTTGGGTGGAGGTTGTTTGGACCAAACCCAGCAGTTCTTAGATCACTTCTTGGCTCTGCATCACTTCTGGTAGGGCTTGAGGGGAACACATGTGACTCCAGGGGTAGAGCTCGTGTCAGTCATGTTCAAGGTCAATGTGGATATACTATTGCTCCAGCCTTTCTATATTTCTCTTTGAATGGAGGGGAGATTGAGAAGAGAAATGGAAAACGAAAAATCCTATAAGTTTTTTCAGCCTCCAGAAAGATTTAAAAAAAGTACAACAAAGAAACATTACAGTGGCTAAAATATATAGCTTGTATGTGGTCAACCTTCATTTGATCCTCAATGTCACATGATCCCCAGTGCACCACTAAAATAACTTAGGTGATGCCCTGTACTTCAGTACTTCCTCAGGCCTTTACATCAAATCATCAGTCCAATTAGCTGAGAATCACCAGATGGGTCTTGAAACCCCTGATCATGCCCAATTTTAAAAATAACAGTAAATTATAGTATTATTCAAATATATGCATATATAGGTAAATATATTTTAAGTTTTATAGTGGTATAATTTGACATTATTATGACCATCAACAAATGTCTAGTTAGTATACCTCACCATAAAATTAACTTTCTTCAAACAATTTGCCCCTCTTCTATTCCTCTTCACTTTTGTTGACCAGCATTGTTTTGTAATAATCTAAATATATGTTTTTTTTTTGTTTTATATTTTTTGGGGGTCACACCCGGCAACACTCAGAAGTTACTCCTGGCTCTACACTCAGAAATCACTCCTGGCAGGCTCTGGGGACCATATGGGATGCCGAGATTCAAACCACAATCCTTCTGCATGCAAGGCAAATGCCCTACTTCCATGCTATCTCTTCGGCCCCTAAATAGATGTTTTGAAATTTCAAATGTACACCTTTTGTCTCTTATCAAATGTACAAATGACATTTTGATCATGACTAAGAGCCTAGGATTTAAGTAATATCAATAATTAATTCAAGGTCATTTACATGTTTTGTCTGTTGAGCATCTTTTTTTTTTGGTAATCACTATTCTGTTGTTAAAATCTAAGGGTGAATTTTATTTGTTTTGTGGTGACCCTGAGGTTGAGATATAGCTTTCTATGTTTGACCTATTTGGGGTTGATAGTTACTTAAATTTGAATATATTCTCAGACTTTTTTATTTTCTCTTATACCATACCCTATTTTACATTTTTGATAGTGAATTGTCTATTTTTTTAATGATACTAGCTGATTTTTTTCAGTTGCTTTTCATAAGTTTGAAGATGATTAGTTCTTTCTGAATTGCTAAATTTGCATCTAAGTGGATATTAAGTTTGTTGAAAGCTTTTTTTGCATATAATCATGTGAACATATCATTGTTCTATCAGGGATGAATTATGTGGGCAGATTCTTTGCATTGCTATGATAATATTCACTTTATATTGATTTATACAAATAGGTTTGAATGTAAGTTCAAAACAACATAATGTAATTTTCTTTGCTCTATTGTGTTTGTGAGTTTAAAACTTATTACTCATATGTTGTTATATTGGTATAAAATGAGTTTAAGAAGTCAAAAATTTATTTTAGATGTCTAGACAAGAAAGAAATAATAAACAACTCTATATCAAGTTTTAAGGGCACTAGGGATAAAGGAAGGATGAAAGAAGGAAGGAAAGGAAGACAAAGAAAAAAGAAAGAAGGAAGAAAGAAAGAAAGAAAGAGAAAGAAGAAAGAAAAAAGAATGAAAAAAGAAAGAAGAAAAGAAAGAAAAAGACAAAGAAGAAAAAAAGACAAAAGGAAAAGAAAAAAGAAAGAAAGGAAAGAAGGAAGGAAGAAATGAAAGAAGGAAGAAGTCCTCTTAACATTTCTTTTTTTTTTTTTTTTTTTTTTTTTTT
>PVKC010010787.1:0-25371 GCA_004027635.1 Crocidura indochinensis | reverse complement strand
GGTGTGAATGGAGGATGTCCATTCTTCTGAGGCCTGTGCCAGGTCATTATATCAATGTTCAGGGTGTAAGGTCCCATTGTACAGAGATTTGTGTGTTCCTACCTCTATTAAATAGGAACTTATCTGTATGTATAGTATTTTCCCATTTTGATGTGTCTATGCAAACAAGGATCAATGCCACGTAGCATTATCGGCGGATCTGGAGGCCATAGGAACAAGACCAACAATCTCCATGACATAGTTCAATCATAGGCATTAAACTGAGGGACACTTCCACCAACACTCCTAATTGAACAGCTTACAAAGAAAAGACAAGATGAAAAGTGGATAGAAATGTCATGGTAGAAGAATATATAGAGTTATAGCTGTTAAAGAAAATACACATAAAATATTCAAAAGACATATGTGTTCATTTTATGTTCTTTGAAATAGTTTTCTGATTGTTAGATCCACTGTATGACTTTGGTCTGTGATTAGAATTGTGTGGTACTGAAGTAAAAAAAGGGTAAATCTGGGGTACTGATAGTTGGGAGGAGTATATGCGACATGTAGACTGGTATGAAATTGCCAGTGAACTGCCTGAGTAAAGCTGAGCAGCTATCTGCCACCCCCAGTTAAACTCCTACAAGTGTAAAAATGCCTCTGGTACATACGGAGGTCTGCCAGAGACCAAGGCCCCTGCCTGCCGAAAATCCTGCTCCAGGAAGGGAGGAGAGCTCTCCCATTCCCCAAGGACAGGAGATCAAACCCCACCCCCTAAACCAATCTCTGGAGCCTGCCTGGAAGTGGGGAAAACCCAGGGTGCCCCATAAGGTCCTCCCAGAAACCCACCTGGAGTTCCCTTTCCACACTCTTTTTTGGAGCCAGGGGTTACTCCTGGCTCCAAGCTCAGAAATTGCTCCTGGCAGACTTGGGGGACCATATGGTATGCTGGGATTCAAACCAGTGACCTTCTACATGAAAGGCAAATGCCTTACCTCCATGCTGTGTCTCTGGCCCCCTTTCCACACTCTTGATTCTACCCTATTCGACTGCAAATCCTATCTTTGCCTCATTTATTCCTTTCCCCAAAAGACACATTTTAGCTGTCTGTCAATCCTTGGTAGGGACTGATCACATCCTAAATGAAATCTAAAGACAAAAGAGAATGTTTTACCTGATTGTAAAAAGACCCTGCCCAAGACCTCAGATACCCACAAACACAGCTCAGATTGTAGCACCTCCCAATGTATTCATGGCTCAGGAACTATGTCATTTAAAATGTAGGACTGACCAGGCAAGATAATCAGTCTGTTCAATGTCCCACTCAGTTCTAAATGACCTGTTTATCCCTAGCTGTCTCTCTATTAAGATCTAAGTTTGTCTGGACACCAAGGACACAGAGTGAAGGTAGATCTGTTCTCATCTAAGTGATACAAGGACCCTGAGACATGAAGAGCTGTCTGGAGACTCCTGTATCTCTGCTGCTCCTAGGAGAGGGGCTGAGAAGAACAGTCTCAGGAGAAAGGAACAGTCTCAGGAGGTACCTCCTCATAATAGTATAGGATCAGACCTTTTCAAGATCACCCAAAGGGGAAGTATGTGGTTCACTTGCAAGAAACTTCAATATTACTGGGCTTACACTTCAGGAGACCTCAGGGTTCCTGGCTCAGAAGGTGTCCAGGGAACCTAACTAGGAGGTGTCATTAAATCCCAGCCTTCTTCATCAGGGTGACTTACCCTCATGACCCCTCCTGGGTCTCCCTATCCTGGTAAATTGGTTTCTTTCCCTAGTCTGGCAGCATGGGGACTGGCTTTAGCACATAGTAGTGACATCACCTTAATTCTCTTTGCTGTTGATACCAAATTAGAGGGTGGGGAGTGGGAGGGTGGTAAAAGGGACAATGCCCATGATGATCAGAGATTATTCCTAATTCTGAATTCACAAATCACTTCTGGTGAGGCTAGCAGAGTTATATGGGGTGTCAGGGGTTGAACTCAGGTCTGCTGTTTGCCAGACAAGTGCCATATCTGCTTTGCTATCACTTCCACCCTGTCATTGCAGATAATAAGGGTGGACTATCTCCTATTATGCATTGAGGCAAATTCCATATCTGCTTTACTATCTCTTCCATTCTACCATTGCAGATATTAAGGGTAGACTATCTCCTGTCTCTATGCATTCAAATCTCACATTAGCATTTTATTCTCTCCAGCATCCTTTTACATATTATCTGTCCTCCACAAGCCCCTGCTGAAATTCATTCACCAAGCATTTCTTATCTCTGCCAGCACGGCGTTGCTCAAGCAAGGAGCCAAGGATGAGCTCTAGTGCAAGGGAAAACATGGCAAGGGCTGGTGGGCAGCTCAAACCTCTGATTAGTGGAACTTTTCCAGTTGTCCAATGTTGGAGTTTTCAATGTGATATGAAATCACTTACATCTAACAATGATCTAGTGTTTTCTGAGTGCTTTGTGAGGTTCCCTGATCATTTAGGAGGAAAGGGCAGGGCCTTTAGAATCTACTCTGTGTGCGTTCAGCCCCAGCTCTAATAAAATTTTTTTAAAAATTCTAATTTAATCATTAGGAAACTATTTAATAGGAAGACATTTATCCTGCCAGGATACTTGGTTACTTAAAGAGAAATATTTATCATTACCTCTTGGTAGGGGAAAAAACATCTCTTCAATAAGTGAGCTCCAGTAAATCTCCTGGGATATGAAACTACTTCATTCAGGTAACTCTTTTCATCTCCACAGGAAAGATTTTTGACCTGTGTGGTGCTTGAAACTTGTGCACATTTGGGGGCTATTCCTCTTTCTGAAATTCTTTATCCAAACCAATTTTATCTACCCTGTAGAAGATTTCAAGATGGCCTGGACCAACAGCCACAGCTTTGTGCTTCTGCTGCGTCTCTGCTTGACAGGATATTGTTCTGACAGAGCTGAGACCAAAGAGGATGCAATGGCACAGCTCTTGAGTTGCTTTGGGACGAAGTTTCCATAGTAACAGAACCCAGAAGAGTAGAGAGGTCTTTGTATGGGATAGCATCAACACCGAGACCTCCCTGTAGATTGTGGTGTATCCTTTTGGTGGTTCTGAGTCTTCATGGTGAATCTTGGCCCAGAAGGCATCGGCTGCAGTGAAAGGATGATTTTGTGAGAGTGGTAGGGTGGAGTGCTGGATAAACTTGTGTTTATACCCTAAACTTGCACTCATTATTTACAGCAGTTATCTATCTATTATCTATCTACCTATCTACCGATCTATCTATCTATCTATCTATCTATCTATCTATCTATCTATCTATCTATCTATCATCTATCTATCATCTATCTATCATCTATCTATCATTTATCTATCTCCTTCTTCCGTCTTCTTCCCTCCCTCCTCTCCTCCTTCCTTCCCTCCCTCCCTCTCTCTTTCTTTTTCTCTCTCTTTCCCTCCCTCCCTCTGAGGTATAGATCCATGGTTCACAACCTTGACAGTGTGCTGAGGAGTTTAGGAACCATCTGGTGAACAGCCAGGTGAGACTCTCTAGGGATGGTGGTGGTCAAGTATCTCTGTTTTTCTTTCTTTTTTTTTTTTTTGTTTTGTTTTTTGGGCCACACCCGGTGACGCTCAGGGGTTACTCCTGGCTATTCGCTCAGAAGTTGCTCCTGGCAGGCACAGGGGACCATATGGGGAACTGGGGGATTGAACCATGGTCCGTCCTAGGTTAGCGCAGGGACCTTACCTCCAGCACCACCGCCCGGCCCCAAGTAGCTCTGTTTTAAGTTTCCACCGAAGATTCCAAAGGTCAGGAAGACTAGAAAGTCACAGATCAACACCAGAGCTTCTTATATTTTATTTTATTTATTTGTTTTGTGGAAGACGGCCATATCTGGTGGTACTTAGGGGTTACTCCTGTCTCTGCACTCAGAAATTGTTCCTGACAGGCATTGGGAACCATATGAGATACAAGGTCTCAAACCCTGGTCAGTTAGCGTTCAGCAAGACAAGCACGGTATTCACTCTCCAGCCTCACTTCTTAGATTTCTTTTCTCTCTCTCTTTCTTCTTTTCTTCTTTTCTTTCTTTCTTTCTCTTTCCCTTCCTTTCTTCCTTCCTTCCTTCCTTTCTTCTTCTCTTCCTCCCACCTTCCTTCTCTCCCCCTCTCCCTCCTTCCTTTCCTCCTCCTCCCTTTTTCCCCCTCTCCTTCCCTTCCCCCTTTCTCCTTCTCCTTCCCTCTCTCCACATCTCCCTCCCTTCCCCCTCCCTCCCTCCCTTCCTTCCGTGATGCTCAGGCTTTTTTTTTTTTTAAACTGGTTCTGCACCCAGAAAATCACTCTTTGTAGGCTCAGGCTCTAGAATCATATGGAACACTGGAGATTGAATCTGGGTTGGCTGTGTACCAGGCAGATGCCCTACATGTTGTACTATCACTCCTGTCCTCCACTTCATAGATTTTAATGTGACGCCATATCACTTAGGGATCTGATATGAGGCCCAGGGTTTAGAAATCCATGGTTTTGCATTTCTAATGACCTGGGATCACTGGTAATTAGTCGGGCTCTGGGGCCTTCTGCCTTAAGGTGGCTGCAGATATTGCGCACACAGACTCCTCTCCATTCCACCCCTACTTCTGACAGTCTTTCCTCCTTTTCCTCTGGACCAGTTGTGAACAGGAAAAACCTTATTAGCTCGAGCTCCCCATCTAAGCAAGCTCAGTAGGAGTTTTCTCCTTTAAGTCTCACCTAGTAGCTAGTGTTTTAGAAACTGTAATTTCAGCTCATGCCCAAACCTCTAGTTTGAATAATTCAACTTTTCTGCTCCCAAATGTCATCATCTAACCAAACTGGAGCTACCCATAGCACTTTGGGAAGGAAATAAAAAATTCTCCCTTGCTTAAACTGGGACACTCTGGACTAAGCAAATTCAAAATTTAAATCATTTTTTACAACAGAATTGATCAGATCTTTTAAGGTGCAAATATGCATCCTGAAATCTAAAGCATGTATTGCTTCCCAAATGTATTAGATAGCAAAATACTTTCTTTGTGGGGTACCTAATAACATTTCATGGACCTAGAGAGTTCTAAAACCCATTTTGGAAAACTGCTACTTTAGATTTATTTCTGCTAAGCAGAGAGCTAGATTAGTATGGAGATTGCTGGTTGGAATTTTCTATCAGCATGCAAGAAAGGAGAACCCTCCATGGACCATCATAAATTGTTCATGTGTCTGCAACCATGAGAGAGAAAGACAGAGCTTGAGAAAGAGATGGTCAAAGGTGCTAATTTGCCATGATTTTGAGAAATAAGGGGGATAATTTTTATGGCTGCTGGAAAGGAATAAATTGCTGCTTCAGTGTTTATGGCACTGAGGAGAAAGGTGGAAACTGAAATATTCTTGCAAAGCCAAAGGTCTCAGGAAATGGGCCAGTCGAATGGATGCTGCTTTGGCGAGGATATAATTTTCTCTGTTCATATTTATTATCTTTAAAATAGAAAGAATTCTGGGACCAGGGGAATAGTGCAATCAGGGCAGCCTGCTATATATGGAGTAAAATATACATATCCAATGTAGAAGTGAGGGAAGCAGAGCCAGATACGAGCTGGGATGTTTGTTTCATCACAGTCACATGCCATTCAATTCTGAAAATGGAGAAATATGAAGGAAATGGCAGTATATTAACAGTTATGGCTAATTTCTCCTTTCTCTCTTCTTTTTCTTAATAAATAGGGTCTTGCTCAGTTACCAAAAAACACTGGCTAGTGTTTAGGAAATGTACATTAGAACTCTTCCATGGATGGAAAGCCCGGATGGCGATTATCATGAATTGATTGCTAGAATCTCTAATTCCTTTTAGACTGAGAATGGATAATCCTAGCACCTGACCCAGTTTAACATGGAATTCTCATGTCTGGGTCCAGGCACACCTGCTATGTGTTTGCACACAGATCATCCCTGTCCACAGCATGACTGAATTGGACATATCTCTATGAAATTTTGATATCTACTTGAAACAGAGACACTTCAAAGATAATTCTCTCTGGCATCTATTCATTCGGTAGATGCACATTTCAGTGTAATTCTGGTTTGCTTTAATGTAAACAGGACTCCAAGATCTTTGCAGTGGATTTATTTTCCTTTCAGGTGCTGAGCTGGCTAAGGTTTAGTTATACTCAATTGAAGCAACTCTGGGAAATTGAAGGGACATGAATTTATTACTAGGACTTCAGTGACTCACAAAATAATTGCTAGTACTAAAGAAATAGGGTAACCTCTCAGCAAGGATCCCTCGGGCTCAGAATCAGACCTCTTACTGCAATAGATCTTCCCTGCTTCTCCCCCCGGTCAGCCATTCCTCCAGAAGGCCAGATTCAAACTTAGCTTCTGTATAAATACATCTTATCAATAAAATGCAGATCATAGTCAGATAATTTAACATATCTAGGAAATGTAGAGTTAGCATTTCTAGTTTCAGCAGTATTGAACACTTCTAAAAAGAATGGAAAGAGTTGCCTCATGGGCAAACTGTAACTGTTTTAAGAGTGTACAAGAGTGAAAGTGTGGTCACAATTCCCCCTATGATTAGATGGATGAAGCCTGCCATGACCAGAAAACAGCATAATAGCACCCAATGGAAATGCAACACTGTTTATTGGACAGACATGCAGGAGTGTGTGATTGGACAGAACATGCAAGACTGTAATTGGATAGGACCTGCAGATGGAACACAGCCACCAAGAGAAGTTTGTAAAGTTTCAGAGATCAGGCTCATTTCACTGCCTCTCTCTTACCAATATCCCAATATCTATGACACCACCATTATTCTGTGCCATTAGAATTCTGAGACTTAAAGGGACCCTAAGGATTAACCTGTTTGGTTCTTTCATTTCATAGGACTTATCCTAGTTTACTAATTTCATTTTCAAATATATCTTCACAGCTAAAGTCAGGCTTTGCAGGAGGTATATTGCTTTTACTTTCCAGAGATAGCTTTTATTACGGGTGCTCAGTGGGTGCTACAGGATCAAAGGAGAGGGATTTAAGTAGAAGAATTGGGTCAATGAAGACTCACTTAGAATTCACCTCACTCAGGTTCTGACCCATACACTTTAGGGGTGAACCATGTGAAGGCTTAGATACACAATCTTTTCCTACTACCTTCCCTTTTTAGATAGATGGACAGCTGTCAGGATATACAGCCATGGTGACCAGACCACAGAAGGAAGTGTTCCTCTTCTAGAATCTCCTGTGGTTTCCCATACTGCTGCAATTCCAACTGCATGTAAAGAAGTAAATGAGCTAGAGGAAATAGTCAAGGGTACAAAAAGAGCAACTTTCTCTAAGGTGAAGATTCTGAAGTACAAAACCAGTGGGAGGGGAGGGAAGCAAAGGGGAAGGAAAGGAAGGGAAGGGAAAGGAAGGGAAGGGAAAGGAAGGGAAGGGGAGGGAAGGGGAGAGTTAGGAGAGAGCAGGTCAAAGGAGAAAACAGAAGGACTTAGCTCTGGGCTATATAAAATAAGGTTTTTTACCTTCCTCTTGGTTATTTCTGGGTTTTCTGCAACCAAATACGACAAACGGGACCTCAGTTCAAACAGCCAGTGCCCAGAACCAGGAACAGGAATCTGGAAATCCTTTACCTCAGCTTGCATTGTATCATTACTTTTGTCCTTCTGTCAGTCTAGTGAACAGAATAGAGATAGTGCTCACAGATGAATTTGCAGTCTCTTTTCTGGGCTCTGCTGTAGTTCATAGTTCAGCTCCCAAACAGTTCAGGGGTGAAACATTTGTTGGCTCTCTTCCTTAGATGCTCCCTGTCCTGTCGAATGAATTGCCTTATTCGTCACCAGATAAATCTAAAACTATTAGTCTTTATTACACTCTGGTAAGAAAATTGTCTGAAAATAAACTACGAAGCATTATTTTGAGGTTAAGTATTTCTCAGTAGACTGATGAACAGCCTAACAGAATATTTTTGTTTTCTTTATTTTGTTTTGTTTTTTGGGGCCACACCCATTTGACGCTCTTTGGTTACTCCTGGCTATGCACTCACAAATCGCCCCTGGCTTGGGGGGACCATATGGGATGCCAGGGATCGAACTGCAGTCTGTCCTAAGCTAGCACTTGCAAGCAGATGCCTTGCAGTGGTACTCAAACTACGGCCTGCGGGTCACATATTGTATTTGTCCCCATTTTGTTTCTTCACATCAAAATAAGGTGTATGCATTGTGCGTAGGAATTTGTTTGTAATTTTTGTTTTTTCTATAGTCTGGCCCTCCAATGGTCTGAGGGACAGTGAACTGGGCCCCTGCTTAAAAAGTTTGAGGACCCCTGTGTCTAGAGCCACCTCACCGGCCCCCTAACAGAATATTTTTACTGTTATTCAGAATTATAATATTTAAAATTTTATTTCCACACTGCCATAGTAAATAATACACAGTAGGGTATATGCTACATGGTATGATGTTCACATTCTAATGAGAATTCACAAGCTCTTAGTGTTGAATGGGATTTTTTTTTAAATTTTTATTGAAACCAATGTGAATTACAAGTCTTTCATAGTTGCATTTCAGGCACATGGTGACAGTGAGTTAGGGCCATTCCCACCACTACTGTTGACCTCCATCCACCATAGTTCCCAGCATTCATCCCATATCTCAACTCTTAGCCCCTGAACTGCTAGTTTAACAGGTCCTTTTAGTGTATAGCTTTTTAGAATTTGGGTCTTTTAATTCTATTGTTGTTAACTTTGGTTTGGGTATTTAGATTTGACCATTTTTTATTTTCACTCAATGCTCCTGAGACCACTTGGCCCCTGGGTCCCATTGGATGGTATGTTTTGCATGATACATGTTATTAGCTGATCTATGATGTGTTGAGGTATTGAATGGAAAAAAATCAAAAGAAAGCAAAACCCTTTGTCCATTTGCATGTCAGTCCTAGGTGACTCCTTGGGACTTCCAGGAGTGCCCCTTTCTAGGTTTGAATGGTGAATAATGACTTCTTTCACCTCCCACACTTACAAACCTCACATGAGTGCTCATTAATGGGAGGTGAGCATGAAGAGGAACAGCAAAATTAGCAAGAACTAATCTTGCTAGTGTTTGTTATGTGTTGAGCTTCTCGAATACCTTTTAGAAATAAATCATAATACTCAGAGAAGGCATTCACATGCTATTTGAGCAGAGAAGACATTAGGTCTTAGACATTAAAAGAAGATGCCAACTCCCCACCATAAGATATTACATATTTACTCAATCATTTTGGTGACTGCCTTGTACATTTATATAGGTTGTATGCTATGAAATTCATTCCAACAGTCTCTTTTTGTGTAGGTGACTCTAGACTTTTGTGGCTACTTAGCATGCACAGTTGTGTGAATGATATGAGGTGCTGGGTTTGGGAAGGAGGAAGAAACGAGTACAATAAAGACAACTGATTATGAAGTATGTATTTTAGGACATCCTTACATTGAGTTTTAAATACAAGCTTCATGTTTTATGAACCTAATTTGGGGCTTTCTAGGCACCAGAGGTAGTCCACATAACCCACCTCCAACCTTTTTCCATGAGTTTCTGATTCCTTCTTGAATGCTCTTTCACTTGTGCCTTGCTTAGATATAGTGTCTTTTCCTCCTGTTTTGTCCATGTCAGACACTAGCACTTATCTTTGGCACAACCCACATGACTCTAACATCTTCCCAAAACTTTCTCTTGAAGCTCACCATTGGTTTCAGCCTCATTAATTCTACCAAGGGCTAACAGTTGGTACTGGTTTCGCCCCATTATGTGGTTAAGTAAGGAGGACGTGGAGAGGTTAACTACTTCAAGGGTGCTGCCTCCACTGAAAACTTTTCTATGTCTTTGGGGAATTTCTTTAGAGCTTTAATTCAGCCTTCTGTTGTTTCTTCAAGCAGGAAAAGGCTTAGCATTAGGGAATAAATATAAAATTAGAAAACAGAAAAACAAAAGTCCTTGGAGAAATGAGGTGAGTTGAGTCAATCAAAGTAAAGTATGACTATAAAACTGGAAACAAAAATTCATGTATATCCTGTAAGCAGTCAAGAAGAATGTATTTTCAGTTTTAAACTGGAGCAGGATTAAGAAATAATCTACCCAAAAATGCCCAATCATATTCTTTAAAATGGCCCAAGGCTTGAAGGAGAATGAAGAAAGGGGTGAAGTCCCAAATTTCTTTATCTTTTTTATCCTACATATTTTTTATAGTTTGTTTACATTAGGGGAAGCTGGGTTAAGGTTATACGTCGACACATTTACTTTTGTAGCTGTATGGGCAGGAAACCTCACCTGGAAAGAAGTAGAATTAAATGTTATTTGCAATTTACCTGCAATTTCTATGTAGTTACAGGGAAAATACTTCACTATCTTGTTAATCCAAACTATTGTACTAGTCTCCTTACCAGAACTATTCCAGTTAACCTATATTCATTGTCCATTCTCAGTTTCTACATTGGCCTTCATGCACAATTCATTTCAAAATGCCTACCATCACCCTTAGATTGGTTTTCAGAGCTTCTCTGGAACTCTATAACTCAACAGACCCCTTTGTTCCCAGTAGCCCCTCTCTCAATTGCACCTTTGTTCTGGATTTCAGCCACTGCTGAACAACTACTCTCAAGGGATACAGCCTAGTTGGATTTCAACCCAGTCCTTCAGGTAAAAGACAATATTTCTGAAACTATAATTTTAGCTGTGTTTGAATAAATCAAATTGTCATTGGAGTGAATGTGTACTTTACGCAGAGATGAACTTGAAATGTTTTGAAATACAACATCCTTGAACACATATGTGCGCATTTAATGCAAATACACACTTTACAGCAATGACTTTTATGTGCTATGAATGGCTTCAAATTTATTGCTAACAAAAGTCAAAATGAACCAATTAGACAGAGCTGTATAATGCATTTTATTCAATTCGGAGTCATTTGTTAAAACAATCCTAGAGCAGATGGCATGCTGTGTAATGGTGGCACAAAGATGATTCAGAGAGGAACTTTGTCCTTGAGCAGCAGAATGTGTGGTAGGGTCAGATACCACAATACCAAGTTTAATGTGAAATGGGCAAGGGAGGAGGAAGTCCATTGGGCAAAACCATCTTATTTTTCTGGAGCAAGGAAAGGGCATTTGATAGATGCTGTGAAGAATATCAATGAAGGTGAAAGAGAAAGTGTGTGTGTGTGTGTGTGTGTACGCATGCATGCATGCTCTTGACAATGCTGTAAGTAACAGCTTACATTTTTCTTCCCAGTTTCTCCTTTTGTTTTGCAAGGAGCATTATGATTCTGGATTCTCCCTCCTCCCAGAAACCCCCAATGAAAATGTCAGTTTAAGAAAGTGTGTCACTGACATCAGTATCATTAGGGAATCCTATAGTAAAGCCTCATAAACCTACCCCAAGATTCCAAATCACTGATCTCTGACTCTCATCAAGCAGGGTTTTTCTGTTCACCCTTCAACAAGAAGGCCCCTTTGAAAATCATGATTATTATACATTAGGTAAATGATTATAATAGTGTTAATGTTTTTTATTTTGATGTACAAAGTTACTTCAGCACCATTAAATTGCCCAAGACCCACCAGGACTGTTCTTATGTCAACAAGTCTTCCTTCCCAATTGATTGGTAATCTGAAATACGGTCATGAGTTATCACCTGTTGATATTGTCAATTTGTTTATCTACATAGTAAAGAAGAATTAAATTACCTGGATTCTGTCCTTCTTATGACTAATTCATTTTTAACATGATACCCTCTAACTCCATCTAAGTTGTATCAAACTGCAAGCTTTAATTATTTCTTATACCTGTAAACATTCCATTGTATATCTGCTGCAATTTCTTTACATATTCTATCATTGGAGATTTGCATTGTTTCCATAATGTGGCAATTATAGTTAGCACTACAATGCCTATAAATTTACATATGTATATGCATATATACACACACATATATATTGTCAAGTATTTGGGGGTAGATATAAAAAAGTGGGACCACTGTCATATGGGAGCTACTGCGTTTAAATTTGTGTTTTAAGAAATATTATATCTAGTTAAACAAGGCACCATTGAAAGAGTCAGCACTGTAAAAGTGACCATTCTGCACAAAGCATTATATAGATTTAGTGTAATCCCCATTAAAATTCCAAAGATATATTTCAAAGACTTAGAAAAAAACTCCAGTAAAATTTGTATAGAATAATAAAACTTCCCAAATAGCCAAAACAAATACTGAGAAAAATGGAGACAGTATTGCATTTCCTGACTCTATATCATACTATAAAAAATAGTAATCAAAAACTGTGACACTAGAATAAAACTAGACTTTCAGACCAATGGAATAAAATGGAAAGCCCAGAGATAAACTTAGAATTATTAATAGTTAATGTATGACAAGGGAGCTGGGTGCTTTATTCTAATAAGGCAAGTTTCAAAAAATGGTGTTGCCAAAACTGGAGAAATACATAATCTACAAAAATTTGCAGCTGTTTTTTATACTACATTCAATGTTTATTTAAATGGGTCACAGACCTCAATATTAGACCAGAATTCATAAACTATATTAAGAAAAACATAGGCAAATCTCTCCAGTATACAGATTCTAGTGGAGTCTTGAATAATTTGCTTTATTGGCTAATATAATAAAACAAAAATTAAACCAAAGGAAAGACATCAAATTTATAAGATATTGTATGGCAAAAAATTTAGTCTACAATGAAATGATACTCTATGAATAGTAGAAAATATTTGCACACCAGATACCATTTAGAGGCCTAATGTCCAACGTATTGAAAGCACTCACAAAGCTCAACAACAACAAAAAAAAATTCAATAACCCATTCAAATAGTGGACAGAGGAGAAATAAACAGACTCTTCCCTGAAGAGGACATGCTGATATCCAATAGTCATATGAAAAGTGTCTGTTTTCACTTGCTAGGGGATTGCAAATCAAAATGACAGTTAGATATCATCACACACTAGTGAGAATAGCATCTATGAAACGTACTGGGAAAAATCTGAGTTGGTGGCCATGTGTTTGAATAGGAATTCTCCTCATTCACTATTGGTGGTCATGTCTTCTGGTTCAATATCTGTGGAAAACAATATCTATTTTTTTGTTCTGAGCATGTGCAGAACAGAGAATAGAGTCAAAGTCAAACCAGGGGATCTAGGCACAGGGATGTGTTTTTTTTTTTTTGTTTGTTTGTTTGTTTTGTTTTTTTGGGGGGCATAACGGGCAGTGTTCAGGGGTTACTCCTGGCAATCTTCTCAGAAATAGCTCCTGGCAGGCACCGGGACCATATGGGATGCCGGGATTTGAACCAACCACCTTAGGTCCTGGATCGGCTGCTTGCAAGGCAAACACTGTTGTGCTATCTTTCTGGCCCCTAGGCACAGGGATGCAATGTAAACCTTGTCTTCTATACTGATATCTGGGATGCAAGTGTCAATGTGGATTTTAGTCTGTGAGAAAAGCAATTTCCTGTATCCTAAATGGTGCATATTTGTCTTAAGAAGATTCAAAGTCTAAGGCTCTGTGTTGTGAGGCAGGGACATATGTGAAGCCAGAAGGGAACTTAGAATGCACCAAGCCATAGAGAGTTCTAGATAGGAGTTAGATTGGTAGAACACTGACTTTTCAGGAAGCACTGAGTCCTCAGAGGCCAAATGCACAGACCTTGTTCATCCTCCCTTGTCAGCATTTTGTGTCCACTGCACAGCTGAGGAGTGACAATGAATATTCATCCTCTGGCTGCTCCTAAGTCACTTGACTCTGCATATGCAAAATTAGGACTAACTTGGGCTGAGGGAAAGCAAAAATTCTTCCAAAGAACACATCTGATGAAGGAGGTTGAATTGTGTGCATGTCTGGGGGGTGGTGAATCTGGAATGGGAAGAAGGAGGAAAGCTAGAGAAGTGACCTCTTTTTTGCACCTGCTTGCAAGATGACATCCTTTGGGAATGAGAGAACATACTATTGGCTTTAAGACCTACTAAGGAAATATCCTGTTCACTTGCCTCCCCTGCACACCCTTATAAATGCTCAGGCAGAAAGAGACTGGGGATGAAATAGTATCTTTGTGCCGAGGCAAGAAGAGGGGTATTGAATAGCTATACAAATAGAGTAACACTTGTGCTTTTAAAAAGCACTGTAGTCATGAAATTTTCTTATACGTGGATGGATATGGAGACTATTATGCTGGGCAAAATGAGTCTGAGGGAGAGGAATAGACATAGAATAATCTCATTCATCTGTGGAATATAAAAGAAGATAGTATAGTAATAATATCCAGAGACAATAGAGACAAGGGCCAGGAGGACAAGTCTATGGTAGGAAGCTTGCCACAAAGAGCAGGGAGTGCAATTAGAGCAGAGAAAGGGCCACTATGGCAGTGATAGTTGGAAATGATCACTCTGGACAAGAATTGGATGCTGAAAGGAGATAAATTGTTAGGCATGGTACTTTTCAGTAATAAGATTGCAAACTACAGTTTGAAAAAGAACAAGGGAGCAGAGAGACACAGAGACAAAGACAGATAGAGAGCAAAAGTCTGCCCCATAGGCAACAGGCAGGAGGGAAATAGGAGGTAGGAAATGTACACTGTTAAAGGGTATTGTACAGTATTGTACATTGTATGTAAAAATAAAAAAAAAAAACACTGAGTTCAACCTTATAACTACAGTGCTTAAATAACATAATAAATTAAAAAAACTGACCTGTTCCTTCCTGGGGACCTTCTATCTGCTAAGTGCTTTGTGTTTCCATCATTTGATTTTCCTGAGCCCTCTGCCAAGGCATTTCTTATTGTCCCCATTTTGAAGATGAAGAAACTAACATGCAGGGAAGTTAATTTACTTTGTTGACAGGTTGTAGACCAAAAAAGAGAAGAATTAGAAATTGTACCCATGACTCCCCTCAGTATTTCCCTTACTATTAACAAGTTTTGTAAATTCAAGAATATGTCATTGTTCCATAAGACTGTACTAGAAATGACATAAAAATAGTAGTGTAGGGTCATGAACATGTTAGTGGTGGTGGTGGTGTGAGCACAGTAACTTTATACATCAATATTAGAATACCAAACACTATTTTAACCATATATCTGAATTTTTTTGTTTTTGATAATTGATATATTGCCTTCTTTTTTTACATTTTTTGGGGGATATTCTGTCTTTGTTTATATTCTTTCACTTCTTTTTATTCACATATCAATGTTCTGCCTCTTATTTTGGGGGGGGATTGGGGGGGTCACACCCAGCAGTGCTCAGGGGTTACTCCTGTCTCCATGCTCAGAAATTGCTCCTGGCAGGCACGGGGGACCATATGGGGCACTGGGATTCGAACCGATGACCTTTTGCATGAAAGGCAAACGCCTTACCTCCATGCTATCTCCCAGGCCCCGTTCTGCCTCTTATTAAGAGAATCCATAATATTCCAAAACATTATGGAATAGATATGGAGTCTCAGTATGGTAGAAGATAATCAGATTTCATGCCAGGAACAACTCAGCCTGGGAAGATGTCCAGGTATCAAGCATGCTTGAATTATGAGAGCTCTTTAAAAACAATTTGCTTGTTGGTGCCAACTAACCTAGGCAGCTCATTCATAGACAGGCAGGTTGCGAGCCATCATGTCTTAAGAGAGGCACTTATTATGAAAAGTGTTTTGTGCTTTGAATGGGCACACCAGGAAGCCCACAGTGATTCAGTCCTCTCCACTGGCCAGCATATGGCTAAGCCTGCGACATAGAGGGAAATGTTCAAACCTTTTCCACTATAATGGTAGTCATCCTCCACCCCGCATCCTCCTATTCGACTCAGAAGGAGGAAAGTGTTATCTAAAGGCTTTGATGTATGTATCAAAGTAAGTTCAAAGTTTGGATAAAGAAGCAGAGAGTTCAACAACAAAGCCTGATCTTTTCTAATATGGAGCAGAGTTAGAGCATAGGCAGTGGAAGGTGGCATAGAAACACCAAATATTCCAGAAGCTCAGACTATGTTTATCATTAATGACAACAGTCAGAGCAAAAAGCTTGTAAGTAAGGAGTCCAGTCCTATACCTTTGGAGATTCTTAATGCTGAATGAATTTCATCAAAGGCCAATATCTTATCCATTGGGTGCCATGAGTATAGTGCTTCTCTCACTAATGGAATGTCTGCTCCACTTGAGTGAAGCCCTGAATTTGACCCCTCATACACCTCAACCACTGCAGAAAAAAAGAGATAACGAACTATATCACTACTACTAATATAATTTAAGGGGAATGAAATTAAGGGTTTTGTCTGCCTTTTCAGGACCATTGAAGTTGAGTTCAAGCTCATGTCTGAATAGGAATATGTACAACCACATAAGCACATACATGGCGTCTCAGTTTTCCCTCCATCCTTATCCTTCTGTCCTTCTTCCCAAGAGCCCCAGCAGGCTTTTTCACCCATTATCCACATGTACTCTGGGTCTGTACCCAGAAGCTTAATTTCACATCTGGCAGGAAGCAATTGTGCAAAGTTGCTGAGTTCTCTTCTCCACCCCCTCTGGGGGTTCATCCAACCCCATCATCCCAGAAGTGTCAAGATATTTTCCATTCCCCAGCAAAAACAAAAGTAATTCTGAGTTAAAAAGTCCATAACAATAAAGCATAAAGCCAAGCAGCTTTAAAAACAAAATTCTCCTTTGGGAATCTGTAGATTTAACATTAGTTTTGCCCAAGGGCCAGAAAGTTGAAAAAGTTCATACACTGCATGTCCACTAAGGTGAGACTTTGGAAAAGGAAAATCTTCAAAGCCCACAGCAAATGGAGAAATACCTTCCATCAGCCTGGTGTGATGTGCTTGCCCAGGGCAGGATGGAAATAGGGAAAGATGAAATAACCTTGGTCTGGGTGTTTCTTCTACACGGTGTGCATCCTAACTGTCATCACTGAATCCTGATAGCTGTGAGATAGAATCTATTTCACTGACCTTGCAAATAAGAATTTTGGACTAACAATGCAAAATTCTCAAATTTTTGTCTTCGGTTTCCTATTCATTGGCCTCACAGCTTTAAATTAAGCCAAGATAACACGGAATGATTCTTTAAGTTGAATTAAATCATCCCTAGAATAGCAACTATCAGTCTATGTCCAGCTCTCTTTCTGGCTCATACTGCCAAATGATCATAATGTTCTTTTCCAGCAATCCTGGATAAATCTATGGAATTGTCTTCAAAATGGCCTTCAAAATGGTCCTTTCCTGCACAGTGGAATTTGCACTAGGGATAAAGACTATTTTCCTTACTTAACCTAGGGCAAGTCTCTTTTATAAAATGAGGAGCTCAAGGCTCAGGGAGGAGTAGCAATCAGTTCAGGATCACACAGCAAATCTCAATATCCAAATATGAGTATCCAGAGCAAGATGAGTCTGTAACATCTGATGTGGGAACCTTATATAGTGCCTCAGAGGCTCTGTGTTTCTGCAAGGCGCTCAGCACAACTCACTTGGCACAGCTCATTCTCACTGTTTTGGACCAAATGGATTTAAATTCTGGAAACAGCTCCCGAGGCTCTTCCTTGCAAAATGTCCCTTTGTTGGCTCTGGCTGAGCAGCCAAGAAGAGCACAGCACCCAGCCAGTTAATGTGTGCCTGGCATTAGCACAAAACTAACATTTTATTTCCCTTCCATAGGATGTAATTTCTTTGGAAGTTGAAGTGTAATGAAATTGGTGTTTATTATAATTAATAAAAGCCCCATAACTTTAAATTGGGTCATAAATCTTGCTGGGAAATCCAATACCGCCTTAAGAGTCATTCCTTTCCCTGAAGGGGCTCTTCATAGGAAGGCTACAGCCAGTTTCCTCCCCCAAACAGAGTCTAGAAGTGCTCGCAGGGGTGGCTGGTTCTCAGCTGCCAATCTATTCAAGTCACAAGCAGAGTACAAGCACAGCTGGTGACTCTGCAAATAGAAAGCATGTTCCTGAGACCAGTACCTGAAGCCCATTATTTGAGTGTTTGCATTACCTTCATTGTCAGCTCAGTAAAGCCTTCTCTTGAGAAAGAACACTATATGCCAGGACAGTGCTAGAGAGAGAGTATCTCTCCCCAAGAACTCTTCAATGCTCCTAGCACAGTGAAGAGGGAACTTTTAATAGTGTGAGATTTGTTGTGGGTTGTTGAACAGACTGGAAGGATAAACATAAAGTGATGGTCTCTTGGAGGGAGGTCAAGAGTGATGAGGATAGGAAGAGAGATAATGAGGGGAAATATTGGAAACGTTCATTAGGAAACTTTCATATATTCCCAACAGTCTTCCAACATTGTTCATTCATATCCCAGGGCTTTTACACTTGCTTGTTGACCCACATGAAATGCTCCCCCATCTTGATATCTCTGACTGACAAGCTTTCTGCACTTGGATATCAGTTTCCTTGAGTGGTCTTTTAATATACCACACATAATATTTCTCCTTCCTAGGTGTTTTTTAGTCACTTTTTCTATTTTCTTTACAAAATTAGTCACGTTGTGAGGAGGCATTTTTATTTATTTCCTTGTTCATTTGTTTCCCAAATACTCTGTACAATGTAAACACTGTTTCAAGAAGCTTGTCTAGTTTATTCACTATTTTAGTTCCCACACCTAAAACAATTTCAGGCGCCTAATGGACAATTAATAGCTATTCTTGGCAAATATTCATGAAACTGCATGGGTCATTAAAAGAGACTTGTTTCAAAGCAGATTATAAAATCGTATACAATGTAAGAAAGAAAAATGGCTTATGAAGATACCAAAAGTAAAAGAAAAATAAGGGCAGAAAAATAGGACCACCACCTAAATAGTTGCAGGGAAGGATGTGTGAGAAGAGAAATGCCTAATAAAGAAGTTGTGATTTGTTTTAATGGGTTGTGTACTACAAGCCTCCTTCTTTTACTTCCTCCCTCAGCTACTTACTTCCTGTATAATAGACCCCTAAAATAAATAAGTAAATATAAGCTCACTAAACCAGGAGTGATGTTAGCTTATTCTCTTCATAGTTCCTTAGCATTTTGTTAAAAAGGAGTAGCAGTTTTGGTTCTCAGCTTTATTATTGTCAAAACATGAGGGGAAAATAAAATCTAATAACTTTGAGACCTCACAATCTATGAGATAAATTCTGGTCAAGAGAAGTTTGAGTTTTCCTGGATCTGAAACTTGGGAGACATTTTCCCCACTAGTTTTCATAAAAAGGAAAAATCATGATGTAATGTATTCCATAGCCCTCTTTCAGAATATTCCTAAGACCTTCATTATAGGTTTTTCTATAGCAGGCCAGTGACCTCATGCCAAAATGCAATTTAGTAAAATACTTTCTATGAGCAGCCAAGAGCATGTCATCTAAGTTCATCTCTGATGGGCTGATCAGGGTGATATGAAGAATGTCTTAGAGAAATGAAAGCATTTGCTTAATATATTTAGGTACTCCAATGTTGAGTGCATATAGTGTTGAGTATATAATATGTATGCAACTATTATATCGTCTTGATTAATTTACCACATTATCATTATATGATGACCTTTGTCTTTTGGTTTGGGTTTTGACTTAAAGTCAATTTTATCTGACATAACTAAAATTATCCCAGTGCCCTTTTAGTTTCTATTTCCATAGGATATCTCTATTCATTCTTTCACTTCAAGTTTATATATTTAAAGCTGAAAAAGGTCTTTTTAAATAGCATCTAATTGGGATGTGGGAGGTCCTCTTTCATTTTTGTTTGTTTTAGTTTTGATTTTGGCTTGGGGGAAATGCTCTGGGATCACTCCAGGTGGACTTCGTGGACTATATCAGTTCTGGGGATCAAACCCGAGTCAGTTGCATGTAAGGCTAGAATCTTACCACCTCTCCATACTATCTCTCTGGCCCATAATAGGTCTTGTTTAATCAATTCAACCACTCTGTGCCTTTTGATTGGATTTACTCCATTTAATTCAAATAGATTATCAAAAGACAAGAACTTATTAATGCTAAATTTGAAATTAATGCTATTTTGAACATTTTATGAATCCCTATCCCTTCTTCCTCTTTTTGGTGTCTTTGTAAGTTGATGAGGTTCTCTAGTGGTATTTTGTATTTCTTTCTATTTAGCGTGTATAAATAGTTGATTTTATTTGTGGTTACCAAGAGTCTTACATACATATGCTATGGTAATAAACCCTTATCTTTACATGCAAACTCATCTTCCCCATCATATTTTGTGTTTTGATATCACACCTTATCTTTTTAGGATGATTCATAGAGGACAATTTCAGGTTGAAACTTGAAGAGAGAACTTCAATATCCAAATCTGGATATCCAGTGGTCATCCCAGATTAGTGAGGTTCTCAGCCATTATTTATTTAAATAAGCTATTTTTCATTTTTCCTTCTTTTTTTCTTTAACTCAAATAATATATAATGTATATTAAATTCATTGTATTTTATTCAATTTTATTTTGTACAATTCATTGTATTTTATTCAATACAATAAATAATATATAATATATGACAATAATAGTACATGAAACAATACAAATAATATATGTAGATTATTTCTCTTAATGGTATATGGTAATTCTTGAGACTTTGTTACTCTTTATCATCTTTTATCTTATTTCTCCTTTGATTTGAAATGACTTGCTTTCTAGTTCATTTAATATTTCTTTTATGTTTTGTTTTATTTTCTGGGCCACACCCAGTGGCACTCAGGACTTATCCCTGGCTCTGAGCTCAGAAATCTCTTTCTCTCTCATTCATTCTCTCTTTCTCTTTCTCTTACTCTCTGCCTCATTAAATATACATTAAATGTAGCAGTTTGGACCTGGGGCTCCAGGCCCCTCTTCCCTGGCTCTTGCTTGCTCTCTCACTCCCTCCCAGTGAGCATTAAAAGACTATGGTTTTTCTTCTGTTCTGTTACACTGATATAGAAGTGAAAACTCTCAACAAAACAGTAGCAGAGTTCAACAGCTTATTAAGATACTTATACATCATGATTAAGTTGGAGTCATCTCTTAAATGCAAGGATGGTTCAATATATACTAACTACTAAATGTGACATCACATTATAATATAATGGAATATAAAATTATGCTATTGCACATATATATAAAGATAAAAATTTTTAACAAATTTTAAAATTGTTTCTTGACAAGAAAACCGAATAAAATACAGTGATATAAGAATCATAGATGAAAATCCTTTATCTCAAATTAAAGTAGGTGGTAGGAGAAAGACTGAAAGGTTTATTTTTTCTTCCGTCACAAAGGTCCTACTCTCACCACTCCTTTTCAATTTAGTATTATATATCTTCACCAGAAAAAAAAAAGGAATAAAAAGAAATTGGAAAGGAAGGATTAACATCAATAATATCTCATTCAATTCTGTATATAAGACAATTCTCTAAATATGTCAGGGCCTTATTTACTCACATGCACAATAGCAATCCAAGCCCTGTATATCTCCCAGAAACCCCTTCAGCAGGACAAATGTAATGATGGCAAATGATTTGTTCAATTCCAAGATGGAAGTGCCATCAAGATCAGTTTCAAGAACATTCATTTTCTGTAAATGACATGGGTACCCTCTCTTGTACAGTGGCACCTCTGCCAGCAGCTCCTGTGTACATGTCCATGACTACCACATCCTGGGTTGTATGACAGACTTCAGTATCCTGTGCACATAGATTGATCAGGACCAGAAGCTCTTTGCCATGGTTAGATCAGAGAGGCCCCTAGTACTTTTAGTTCAGAGCTGCGATTTTGAATTGATTTTTCCTGATAATTAGTGACATTGAGCACTTTTCAAGATCTGTTGAATAGTGCTATGTCTTCTTTGTATCTACTTGAGATAAAAAGTCATTTAATCAAATACCATTTTAAATTGACTTATTTTGAGTTCATGCTACTGAGTTGCGTACTACTCAGCTGCTCAGATGCATGAATTTCTTACTTGTTTGCCTTATAAGTTTGGCTGTTTATTTTTTTGGCTGTTTATGTTTAACCAGAAAAAATATTTGCAGGCACTTTCTCCCATTTCAAAGGTTCTCTTTTCTTTTTAGCTAGTCTTTTTCTTTGTTGTACCAAAGCTTTATATATTGATATAGTTCCAATGAGGAAAATAGAAAGTCTTTTCAATAAAAAAGTTGGAAAATCTGGATATTCAGATAATAAAAATAAATAAAATTAAACCTTGAAATTTTACAACACTACCATACTCAACCAAATTTGCTTGAACTGAGTTAAAAGTAAAACCTAAAATCATAAAGTTTCTAGTGATGTTGACATTAATGTTTTGGACATGACACAAGCAACAGTGCCAGAAATGAAGCTATCTACTATTTACTTGAAAGTTACTGAGAATTTTGTGTTTGTTTATGAGCCAAACCCAGCAAAACTCAGGGGCTACTTCTGGATTTATATTCAGTAGTCACTCTTGGTGGGGCTCTGGGGACTATACAGGATTTTGATGAGATTGAACCCAGATTTTCTTAGTGAAAAGTTAGCACCTTACCAGTTGTACTCTCTTCAGCCCTAGTTACTGACTATGTAGATTTTTAATTTCTCACCTTTCCACTAAAATAAGTGTAGTTATATTATAAATATATTTTAGATCATATAAATTAAGTGTTAATATATAATGGCATATTAAATAATTACTATTGTATTATAATTATTTAACAAATTATTTTACAATATAACTATTATATTATAGCCCTTAAGCTTACACATATGTTAATTATATCTTTATTAACCCAATAAAAAAAGAAATGGAAGGAACCCTGTAGATAGTCCTTCCTTTATCCCAAATAAGCTCTGAGCATGCCCTCAGGATACATTTTGGGGTCTCTCAGGTACAATCTTCTCTGTTCAGCCCTACACAGTTTCGTACGGATCTCTACTTTTGAAAGAGAAAGATCCCGAAAGAATCAGAAAAGCCAACCAGTTACCCTATCAATCTCTAGGACAGACATAGACTTTACTTAGCAAATGATATTTATTTTGTTCCAATCGCATATAAATGAATTACCAGAGTCCCAGAGCCAGAGACCCAAACTCAGCAGGTCTTGGAATCAACAAATGGACATCTGCTCTTGCCTACCTGTCCCAACAGAAGCTCAAATCAAATGCCTTTTTGCTCATTTTTTATCACACCTCTTAGACAAAGTGACCTCTCCTGGAGAGGAAAGAACTAATAAAATTAGACGTGGGCTATCTGAAGGCACTTTCTTCAGTGCTGGAAGTATTCTAAACTGGTATCATCTAGTAGCCACAGGTGGATATGGAGCTCCTAAAATGTAACTTTGCGACTGAAAATGAAAAACGAAACTTTCTTTTCAAAACATTTAAGTAGTCTCTTAAATTGGGCTCTGTATTTTACAGTGCACATTTCGAAAGAAAAACTGGAGTGTTGTCCGGATCATAGGATGAGGTTTCAAACTAGGCATGGTGTAGTTCTAGACAAATATTGGAAAGTTACATGTGTGGCAGGGATGTGTTCCTTCTCTGACTTTTTTTTTTTTTATCAATTGGCACTATGCAGGGCTGGAGCGATAGCACAGTGGGGAGAGCATCTGCCTTCCAAACAGCCAGCCTGGGTTTGATCCCTGGCATCCCATATAGTCCCCCCAGCACTGCCAGTAGTGATTCCTGAGCACAGAGCCAGGGGTAACCCATAAGCACCACTGGGTTAGGGCCCCCAAACAAAAATACAATACAATAAAATAAAAGTTGATGATATGCCTATCAGATCTTCTGAAAGGGTACCCCAAACAGCCTTGTTCTGATCCTCACCTTTCTGGTGCCTAACATAGTGTTGTGAACTTTATGTTCATAAACTTAAGGTTGTCCAGCTAGAATGCATTTCTCCTCGATGGGCTTGCCATATCTATGCTACAGAGAGGCACTGTTTCAAGATGTTCAGCTTCAAAATGAGATCTAGTGAAGATTTTATTCATTTTATGTTATTTTATATATGTACTTATTTTGGTTTTGGGGGTAGGCCTGGAAGCACTCAGAGCTAATTCCTGGCTCTGAACTCAAGGGTCACACCTGGCAGGCTAGGAGGTGGGTTAGATCTGAGCAAGCTCCCAACCCACTGTACTATTAGTCTGCCCTTGCTAATGAAGATTTTAAAGACAGATGTGTATATCTGATTGAAAAAAGCAGATGGAGGTAAGGAATTGAACTCCAATTAATGTTATTTTGGTTAAAAGCTAGATCACCTCCTCTTTGTAAGAGGTATTTGTTGTTGTTGTTATTTTTAACTGGGAGAATTATTTGGCACAGGTTAAATTAAATATGTGTTCCCATATACAACATAATGTAATTCAAGTCAATGTTAGTACTGATGAGAAATCTTCAAAATTATCTTTCACAGTAAATCTCCTCTGAGATCGCAGGTACTCCTCATCGTAAAGAAATTTTATAAAAAGGACACTCAGTGTGCAGAAGTGAAAAATTGTGGCAAGAATTCACCTTCCACCATTTGGTGCCTCTTAGTTGGGAGCTGCAAGTCACAACTGTGACTTTCAGGACATCGTCCCCTATCTCCAGGCTGCAGGTTCTTCGCCTGAAAAATGAGGATAGTTGATCGAGATGCTCTCAAAGGAGCCCTCCAGCTCTAAAAATTTATCAGTCTCAGATTCTATGAAACGGATCCATTTGGCATTTCATTCTCCAGTGCCCTGACCACAAGAGAGAAACCTGCGCATTTAATAAACTGAGCAGCTCTTAGGAGGCAGCTGTCAGGAGTTCCCTCCTGTCCCCTCCCTCACAGAAAGCACTTGTACTCAACAACATTGAATATCATCGCCATTGCTGCAGCTATTCCTAAGGCCAGACTTGAGGAATTTATTCAGGGAGAGAAGGAGAAAGACCAATCTGTGTTCTTTGGCTCCCCTACCTACTTAGTGACTTCCTATCCCTTGTGGGGCCTACCCTGTTCATCCCTGCTGGTAGCTGAAAGCTTTTGAGAAAGCGTTTTCTCTTCTTACCCTCCTTCTGTAGTATCCTCCTCTCACCAACCTTGTGTTTAATGATCTCCAAATCTCTATCTACTGTGCACTCGTGACCATGGTTCAGAGAGGTTAATTACACTTTAATTGCCTTTTTATCCAGGGTCATCTACATATATCATGAATTGTGACTAGGAGGTTTGTGGACAGATTACAAACCCTTCTGGTCCCCCCACCTTTGCTTCTCAAGACATTTCACTGCCTGTCCCTCTCCCAGAGTCAGCTTTCAGGAACTCTATTCTGGTTTGCTCCTTCTTGACTTCTTTTTTTTCTTTTTAAAATAATATCTTTATTTAAGCACCTTGATTACAGACATAATTGTAGCTGGGCATCAGTCATATAAAGAACACCCCCGTTCACTAGTGCAACATTCCCACCACCAGTGCCCTTC
>PVKC010010786.1:0-25280 GCA_004027635.1 Crocidura indochinensis | reverse complement strand
TGCTGCCATTAATCCCACTTGATAGCCACTTTCCACCTCACTTTATCTGAAGTTTCAATAACTAAAAGCATTCTCTACATACATTATTTTTCCTTTAGAAAGAAAACTATTCTAGAACACCATACATTTAACTTGTGTATTACTGACTTAGCATACTGTATACTTACTCATGACATTTAGAGTTTCAATTTCCAGGAACCATTTCCTAGTACATTGGAAAAGGCAAATTGCCAAATAATAATATTCATAAGCATTTTAAACCATAACTTTAGGGTATACTCTTCACATTTATTTCCCGTTACTACACTCATAATTTATGTTTATTTGCAGAGTTGAGTGATAAAAATGAAATGTATATGTAAGAATACACAAACTGATATGTAAGGGTCTTTAAAACCTTATTTGTGATATTCTAAAATATTTTAAGCAAACATTTATAGTTCTATGATTTTAACACACAATATATTTATATAGAGACATAGGGCCACAATATCTTCATGCAATCAATATTATGGCAAAGCAAGTAACTACCAGTCCATGATCAAGAATAAACCACATCACACGATACAGCAAGGAGAGATTTTTATAGTAATAGCTGCTGTTATATAAATCATAACAAAATACTAATGGCATTCTTTATTTATTTTTAAAACTTCCCTTCAATATATTCAGTTAATTGTTATCTTCCAATCAATGAAATATTAATTAAAAATTTGATCTAAAAGTAGGATATTTTTCTCACAGGTTCATGAATGCACAAGTTCTAATGTGAATTCCATTTTTTTTATTTTAATCAAAATGGATTACAAATCTTTCACAGTAATATTTTAGGTACATAGTGATAATGAATCAGGGACGGTCCCTTTTATTTGAAAACATTTTCACTATGAAACATGTTACCAAAAGACAATTCACAAAAGAAAACATTTGTAGTGACATTTTCCTTGCTCCTCAGACTTATAAGAAAAACAATATTTCTTAAAGCACCCTAATCTAAGACTCCTTAGAGCCCACAACTCATGAAACTTAGTTATGAATGCATTTCTTTTTCAATTAGGTATTTCTACCAAGATTTAAGCTTCTGGAGGGCAATTGTTTCAACTTTTTTGTCTATTCCAACCACTCAGAGCGAATGTACTACTTGGCCTAGAGTAGGATAGAAATAAACAGTGAATAAATTCACTTAATTTAAGCAGTAATTAATTATAAAGGTAAATTTTAAACATCTGACATGAAATGAGTCACCACATAAAAATTTGTGAAGACTGTTATTATGAACACGACCATTTTGTTGATGTTTGCATTACAAAATGTTCATGAGCATCAGTGTGTTCTCATAATACTGAGGGCTGGAGAGAGAAAGTGCTCAGTGGGCCAGAGCACAAGAGTATGGGTTTAGTCTCCCACTATCAGGACACCTAAGCACTGAGATGAGGGTAATCTATGAGCATTGCTAAATGTTATGCAAGCACAAAGGAAAATAGTAATAACTTATAAAAAGGAATGAGAAAATAAGCTCTGAACACCATCAAATGTGACCCCAATCCCAGCCAACCCTCCCAAAACCAGTCAGAGAGATAGAGTATTTTGCTTTATACTTGCTTAGCTGGGTACAAACCCCAGCACTACAAGATGGTTCCCTGAGCACCACCAGGGGTCACTCTTTCTATAGCCCTCTTCAGGGAATCTAGTACCAGTCCATCAAAAGAGTGCTTTAACATGAATCAAAACAACCAAATATATAAACGACATTTTGTACTGAAATTGCCAATTTCTCTAGAAGGAAAAGTCTTGATAACAAAATAACTATTCTGGAGCTGGAGTAACAACAGCACATTGTTTAGGACGGTGACTTGCATGTGGCTGACCCTGGTTCAATCCCTGGTACCTCATATCATTCCCTGGGCACTGCCAGGAGTGAGCCCTGAGTGTAGAGCCATGACCAATTCTTGAGCATCATCTTGTTTTGGCCTAAGAAACACCTCTAATAGTTGTTCTTCTCTCTCCCCCAAAACATATAGAATTCATTTCTTTAACAAATCTTGAAATAAAATACTTATCCGGCGTCTCTAAGTAAGATATCTACACTATAAAATTTAAAATGGGAAAAGTAGGAAAAGTGAAGTACAGCAAGCACACACAAATTTAAAAAGCACGAAATACCAAGCTTCTGAATCATGCTTTTACAGATTTTCCAAACCCTGACAAACCTGGCTCAGACTGCTGTTTCTTTGCCGGAATTGGTTTGTCATCACTTATTGTACCATTCTCCTTTTTCTGCTGGTCTTCCCATGTCACTTCTAGTATAAATCAAGGCAAATAATCAGAGCTCATAAGAAATATTGGACCGGGTGCAGAGGAATCTTAAAATACTTAGGGGTTCTCAGTTTTCTTTAAAATATTCCTCCTAACAATTTATAATAATGTAAAACTTCCATTTTAAATATATGAATAAAGAAATTATCTGCTCCTTAATCGAAGTCACACTGTCATCAATTATCCTGTAAAAACAAGACATCAATTTCCCTATGTTTAAAAAATAAATTCATCAATAATAAAGTACTTTTTGATTTTAAATGCTGTGTGCTTCAGGTTACCTTGAATAAGCAATGGAAACGGAATTACAAACAAGTACAGAATCACTCTTAAATAAAATTTTAAATCCTATATATTTGAAATTTTAAAAGATGCTTTAGCCTTCAGCATTTGATAATATCTATAACGTTCATAAAACAGATGATTCACCTAACTTTTGACATAAAATGATGCAGTGGGGTAGAAATGTTGAAATTATTCAGCTTATCTGTAACTAGCAAAACATAGCATTTGCAGTATAGAGGAAGAAAATCTAACACATAACATGTTTTACTTTTTTTTTTTTTAATTTTTAAACTATCCTTATTTAAGTACCATGGTTACAAACATGTTGGGTTTCAGTCATAAAAAATACACCCCCCACTTCATCATTGTAGTCTTCCCACCACCAAAGCCTCCATCTCCACCAACCCCCTTCCTGTCTTCGAGACAGGCATTCTATTTCTCTACTCCTACTCACTACCATTGTCATGAGAGTTGTTGTTACATTTATTTCTCTAAGTGCACTAACCAATCTTTGTGGTAAGCTTCATTATCATGGTCTGATCTTTCCAAACCTCATCTCTATTGTCTCTGGGTATTATTACCATACTGTCTTTTTTTATCTTTATTTAAACACCTTGATTACAAATATGATTGTAGTTGGGTTTCAGTCATATAAAAAACACCCACCTTCACCAGTGCAACATTCCCATCACCAATGTCCCAAATCTCCCTCCTTCCCACCCCACCCCCCGCCTGTATTTGAGACAGGCTTTCTACTTCCCTCATTCAATCACATTGTTATGATAGTTGTCTGTGTAGTTATTTCTCTAACTGCACTCACCACTCTTTGTGGTGAGTGAAATAAGTCAGAGGGAAAGATAGATACAGAATAGTCTCACTCATCTATGGTTTTTAAGAAAAATAAAAGACATTTTTGCAATAATTCTCAGAGACAAAAGAGATGAGAGCTGGAAGGTCCAGCTCACGATATGAAGCTCACCCCAAGTTTTGCTTTTAAATATGTTCTTTGAGTTGAAAAGCTGTTGATGTTAATGATAGTCACTTGACTAGTATTGGCAGTGATAGTTACAAGAATTTGCTGAAATGAGTACAGATCAGTAACAAAAGAATCCCTAGAACCATAAATAGATATCTATACCAGCCATAAAAAAGTGAAGGAAGACTTAGATCAATGTATCAATGACAACAAGTGACAGAACAGATGATTCACTGGACTGAGATGGTGGTTTTTAGGATATTCCCATTAAGCAAGTTTTCATAACCTCCCCAGCTTTTACTTTTTAACAGAAAAATTAGGTTGGTATTGAAAGTTTCTAAGAACATTTCCAGCTCTAAACTCACAGAACTGTTCTACTTCTTATGATTTGAGACTGACTTGTATTGTTTTGAAGACTACCTGTACCAGAAACGCTGATATTATGATACTGAATTTTAGAATATTTTCCAAATGTTATAAATGTTATAAATTCGGCCACTATTAACATGTGTAAAACAAAACAAACAAAAAAGGATCTCTTTATAAGAGAATTAAAGTAATCAAAATAATAGAATAAATGATTCATTAATTCATTTATCGCTCATTATTGAAATCAAGTTCACTTTGGCCAGCATTTGTCACTACCATTGTCATGAGAGTTGTTGTTAGATTTATTCCTCTAAGTGCACTAACCAATCTTTGTGGTAAGCTTTATATCAGTCAAATATTCAACAGCTGTATTTAATAAAAATGGCAAAACTATTCTTGAGCACCCAATCCTTTAAATTTACTATTTTTGGCTAGAGTATCATTATGATAATTTTAAAAATAAAATAGTGGTAATTTAAAAAATAAAGTCATATTAGGACTAGAGAGATAATAAAGCAGATGAGGCATTTGTTTTCCATGTGGTCACCTGGGGTTCAATCCTTAACACCACATAATGATCCTTTGAGTACAGCTGTGCCTGAGCACAGAGCCAGATGTGAAACCTGAGCACTGTCTAGTACGGCCCTGAATAAACAAAAATATAAAGTTTTAATATTAAATAATAAAGATTTTAGAGGTCAAATTTACATAAAACATTAGCTTATAATCATGTATCTGTAGCACATGAGAAAGAAATGGAAAAAATCAGAGATGTATAATAAAACTCATTAGATTGCTTTTGCTTTGAAAGTATATGTGACTTTCTTAAGATGCAAACTAAGGGGCCAGAATGGTGGCACAAGTGGTAAGGCATCTGCCTTGAATGCGCTAACCTAGGACAGACAGACTTTGGTTTGATACCCAGGCATCCCATATGGTCCCCAAAGCCAGAAATGATTTCTGAGCACAAAGCCAAGAGTAACCACTGAACATCTTCGGGTGTGCCCCCCCACCCCCCCAAAAATGAATGCAAATTAAGAATCTGCTTAATTGTGGAAAAATTTGTTGTAGGAGGATACACATTTCCTCCTCAGTAATATTCTTATTGAATGTCTTAATATTGCAGTTTATAAATATTCCATCATAAATTTAAATTTTCTAAGAGTCATAATTAAAATGTCACAATTGAGATGCTTTACTTCATTAGTTAAAAATTCAGCTCTTTCCTTTCTGGGAGCAGAGAGTTTTTGCCAGCATGGGATTTGGCAGGCCTCCACCATGCCAAAGGCCTTTTTAACCAGGCCTAGGAGAGGTGCGGGGCTTGAGTCACCGCAGCACCCTTCCACCTCCTTCCTCTGGAACTCCAGGGCTTCCCCCTGGGCCACATGCTTGGGGAATCAGTGAGGGTTACCCCTGGCCGCCTACTCAGGGTGCCAGCAAGTGGGTTCCGGTAAGAAGCAGTTTAAAGGAGACCCAGGCTTCCCAGTTTCTTCAGGGGGCGAGGAGGGGATTGGTGAACTAGATTGGTGAGTTAGAATGCAAACGCCTCTCTGGGAGTCGGAAGCTTCAGCAGGCAACACAGGGACCACATGGCTCCATGTGCTCTTCGCTCTTTATAAAGCAGATTATCCTCTCTAAGCTAACTGCCAGTCAGCTCCCAATATGAAAAAATAGATTTTACTCTTGAGAAGAAATCAAAACTCTGTTCCTATCAATCTATTATCAATGGACTCCTATCTTCCAACTCCCTTCACTGGGTACCTCTGCTTGCTACCAAAATCAGTTTCCAAGATGCCCCCAGTCAAACACATTTCCTAATATGAGGTGCTGTGAGTTGTTTACAGACTCCAGATGGTCAAATCATAGACCAAAGTGGTGTCTCAGAAACAACACCCTGCCCCCTCGACTATTTCTAAAACATAAAAAGGACACGTGTATCTCCTTTGTATGTCTCAGATGTATTCCCTTAACATTTATAACTCTTTTTTTTAATATCCTCTTATATAGTGACAAATTTTCCCACTGGTTTTTTTATTTGATTATGTTTGCTTTTTCCCCTTTGAGATCTATTTTATAAGCAATACTGGTAGAAGAGTATTTCTATATATTTCGTATTTGAACCAAGTTACGGGGAATGTTGGGTTTGATCTGTCGATCCCCAGATGCACCAACAATATCTTGGGGCATTGTTTCTCTTTTGCATAGGCACATTAAAATGGAAAAATAGGGGCTGGCGAGGTGGTGCTATAGGTAAGCGCCTTGCAAGCTCTAGCCAAGGAAGGACCGAGGTTCAATCCCCTATCGTCCCATATAGTACTCCCAAGCCAGGGGCAATTTCTGAGCTCTTAGCCAGGAGTAACCCCTGAACATCAAACAGGTGTGGCCCAAAACAGAACAACAACAAAAAAAAGGGAAAAATAATACATATGCAAACAAGTTCTTATCTAATAGAGAAGGGAACACAAATTTGATAATGCAGTTAGGCCTTATTCCCTGAACATCGGCATAATGATTTGGCTTAGGCCTTTGAAGAATGGGAATAGCCCATACACCCCTCAAGAATGGATACTATCTATGGAAACAACCACAATTGTCTATAACATTACCAGGATGCAAACCTCTACCATGGAAGACCTACCACTGCTCTGGCATTGACTTACTCCAAAGAGTGCTCTCAACACCCAGACAACTCAGCAACAACCTGCTTGCATTACAGATCGCTCCACATCTAATGGTGTGCTGAAACTAGAGGATGCTCCACATCAGCCTGACTTTGATGAAAGAAATGCATAGAATCCAGAATCTTTAAATATAGGAACCTGATACCAACAACAGCTAAATTGTGAAAAAGTTTCACTGGGACCACGAAAAATGACTCGGGTTGGACAGACTGGTATGCCTGGAGCCCAGAGTCAGACTTATGCCAATAAACTTCTGGGGTGAGGCCTTCTTATAATCAGGCCAAGGATTTTTTTTTCCTATTTTCCCTATATTTTTCTGGGTCTATGCAAACAACAGCGATTGCCACTGTCACACCTTTATTATTGTACTTTTTAACACCCTTTAAGAAAAAAAAATACAGTTTACTGAACTTAAAAACAAATAACTGTAGTAGAATGCCTGTCTCGAAAATAGGCTGGGGATGGGAAGGTTAGCGGGGGACTTTGGGATGAGGGAATATTACACTGATGAAGGGGGATGTTCTGTTTGTGACTGTAACCCAACTATAAATTATGTTTGTAACCATGGTGCTTAAATTAAAAAAAAAAATCCTTGATTTTCTCCCTAAAAAAATTCAGTGAAATAATTAGGAATCAGTTTCAAGATTTGGATTTCTCAATTATTGATTATGTTTATTTCATCTTTATCTGTAAACAGAAATGCTTTGAAAATGATTAAAAGGCCAAAGAGAGAGCTCTAGAGCTTGAGTGTAAACAGAGCCCTAAATTTAAACCTTGGCACTCTATGGTCCCCAAGTCCAGAGGAACAATCCTGAGCACAAACTTGCAAGCAACCCCCAAGCACCTCTAAGGATGACCCCAAAACAATAAATATGAATCAAATGAATACTAGATAATCTTAGGAATAATATACTCATGAAGAACACTATGAGGGTGGGTTTTTTTTCCCAACATAAGCATTTTGATTAGACAACTTAGCATGTCCAGGGTCTGTAGTTTGTTTTATGGCAGGATACTTCAGGGGTAGGGACTCCCTGTTATTTTAGGACAAAAGTTTTTTCTATTTTCCCCAACTTTTGCTGTGCCTATGCAAAAAACTGCCATCTTTTATTTTATATAGGGGCTCCCACCATTTTCATACAAGCTTTGTTTTACCTCGTAATTAAGAAGGGGAAAAATAGAAAGGATAAAGGACAGGGGCCAAGTAGTTTTAGGTGCTTTGGTGGAGATTGAAAAAAGGACAGAGCTAAATATGCAACCCAAAGTCAATATCCATAAAATCAAGAGATCCAAGCTATAACAATCTACACTTAAAATGGGCAAAGAGGACATTGGTGGAGGGAGGTCAACATTGGTTGTGGGATTGGCCCTGATTCATTTTATGTCTGAATTCCAACTATGAACTTTTAGATTATAATAGTTTCAATAAAATAAAATTAAAGAAGAAGCATTTTTAAAAATTAACAAGCTTTCAAAATAACTGTACCACAAATCATCATCATGCAATATATAATATAGCCATATATAATGTTATATCCAATATAGCCAATCCTATATCAACCTTGTGACTTAAAGATCACAAGTATTATATTATGAAAATAATATTTATAGAATACCGCTATGTCTGATATGCTGTCACATAACCATAACATCTACTGAAAGTATAAAGAACCTTCTCAGGTGGGAAAGATAGCCCAAGAGGTAGATTACTATCTTAACATACATGTCACTTATCCCAGTTCAATCCCCAGAACCATATATGGTCCCGTCAGTAGCCAGGAATCATCACTGTGTGTGACTGTATCCTCCCCCTTCCCACTTAGAGAAAGGACCTTCTCTCAAAACTTCCACAGGGGAGCAAATAAAGAACTGAATAATAATAAGGATAAGGAATGAGTATTTTAGGGACGAGAGCAATAGTACAATAATTAGGGCATTTGCTTTGCATGTGATTTGATACCCAGCATTCATTGGTCCCCTGAACACTGCCAGGAATGATTGCTGAGCAAAGACAGAAGATACCCCTTAGTACTGCCAGGTGTAGGCCCCCCAAAAAAACCCTTAAAAATGAACTGAATGGGACCTGGGAGATAGCATGGGGGTAAGGCGTTTGCCTTTCATGCAAAAGGTCATCGGTTCGAATCCCGGTGGCCCATATGGTCCCCCGTGCCTGCCAGGAGCGATTTCTGAGCATGGAGCCAGGAGTAACCCCTGAGCACTGCCGGGTGTGACCCAAAAACCAAAAAAAAAAAATTAACTGAATATTTTACATGTATTATAAACCACATACACACATATATCTATATCTATATCTATATCTATATATGACCAAAATCAGTCTCAAACTAGCACATTGGCAAAGATTAAAATAAACTAGAATTTCTCTTCTCAAGTGAATTAATGGTTTCGGACTTAAAAATCACACAGCTGCTGGTATCTTGTAAAACAGACCTTGAAGCAAACCTCTGCTCCTCCCTAGTACTACTAGTTCATTTCAATACTGCATTTAGCAAGTCAATAATAATATGGTTTAAACAATAATTGAACTTGATAAAATAATCATTAGACAAATGATTAGTTGATTACTTATTAAATGAATAAAAGAGGTTCCTCCCTTAAATCTGACTAGTTCATTGGGATCCTGGGTGTAAAGAATACATCCTGGGGACCTGGGAGATAGCATGGAGGTAAGGTGTTTGCCTTTCATGCAAAAGGTCATCGGTTCGAATCCTGGTGCCCCATATGTTCCCCCGTGCCTGCCAGGAGCAATTTCTGAGCATGGAGCCAGGAGTAACTCCTGAGCACTGCCAGGTGTGACCCAAAAACCACACACACACACAAAAAGAAGAAGAATACATCCTGAGCAAAGGGGGAGCAAAGGCCAAAAAAGAGCAATGCCTCTAAGAAAGAAAAGTTAAAAAAAGAAATTAGCAAATGCATGTTTACAAGTATGTCACTTCCACAATGGATTCATTTATGCTGGTATATCTGATCAGGGAGAGAAGTTCTGAAAAGCATCTTTGTCATAGTCTCTTCTCTAGTTCAGGTTATCCTAAATTAAAATATTGAAATATACGACATGAGAGTTTCCTTTGATCCCTTTCTCTTAATGCTATGTTCTCTTTTCATAATATGACTGAATGTCTATCCTTAAAACATATTACAAAATTTCTGTTCTTTTATAATAATCTCTGAATCTTCCCTATATTAATGTTGGTCAACTGATCTAAGTCAGCAGGGCATCCTATTGCTTACAAATATTCTCCAATTCAATAGGGCAAACCACAGTGTCAAAAAGGAAAGAGAGAAAGAGAGACAGAGAGAAAGAGAGGGAGAGAGAAAAGAGAAAGAGAAAATAAGAAAGGCAAATATCCTGTCCTAGAGACAAGGTGTGGGTGAGGGATAGAGGTTGGGAGGGATACAGGAGACATTGGTGGTGAGAAGGATGCACTGGTGAAGGATGGTGTACATTGCACCAATGCATGACTGAAATGCAATAATTAATTTTGTAACCATGGTGCTTAATTAAATAAAGCAATTAAAAATACTCACTATTGTCAAAATCCATTACCATCTATGTAAGTAAAATTTGGTAACTACACATAGTACTGGTACTTCCTTATTTGAAAGTACTTATGAGAAAGTACAGTCACTAAAACAAAGCCTGACCACATTCTATCTCTCTAAATAATGTTCAAGTCTTAGAATTCTTACAGGATTTAAAGCATCCACAGTAGAATGTGAACCAATTTTATTTTTGATTCTTTTATGTCATTGGTTTTGTCCTGTTCATCTTCCCCTCCACC
The DNA here is from genome assembly GCA_004027635.1 of Crocidura indochinensis. Lineage (NCBI taxonomy): Eukaryota > Metazoa > Chordata > Mammalia > Eulipotyphla > Soricidae > Crocidura > Crocidura indochinensis. The sequence continues at coordinate 14,847 of PVKC010010786.1, read as the reverse complement.
CTTCCTTTTATAATATAAGGTTATCTAATATTTGAGATAAAAGCAACTGAGGTTTTATATACTGAGGTTCAAAGAAGCAATGTTTTTCTTTCATCATTGTATTTCTTAGGGGCAATGCATTATAACAGGCAGCATGAGGGTGACCCACAATTGTGAGTGATTGAGTGACTCACTAGCAGACAACTATAAGGTTAAATGTCCAAAACCAAATAAAATTAACAAAATATAATAATAAAGATAATACATTTTAAATAAAAACTTTCAGATCATTAGACTTTATTGACCACACATATCAAAAATCACATCTTTAAAAATCAAAAATACTTATTAAATATTTTAATTTACAAAGAGTAATGGTTATAGGGAAATAAATAAACCTTGTGAGAGATAAATTTAGGAGTAAAATTAAACTCCAGATTCAATTACTGACTGAAGTCCTCTAAATTGTAAAACAAAGAAAGTCCAGGAGCTGGAGCGATAGCACAGCAGTATGGCATTTACCTTGCAAAAGACCTATCTTGGTGGACTTCGGATTTTATCCCCAGCATCCCATATGGTTACCTGAGCTTGCCAGGAGAGATTTCGGAGCACAGAGCCAGGAGTAATTCCTGAGCACTGCCATGTGTGGCCCAAAAACAAGAAAAAAAAGTCCAAAGTCCACGTTTCAATAGTTCTCTCACTTGAGGCAAGTGTGCTAAATATTTTCACATGCAGATGGGAAAACATACTAGTACATTATGCAACAACCTACACTTTGATTCAAAAATGTGCTTCTTCCTGAAATGATTGTTTCTGCCATGAGCCAGTGAGAGAGAGTATCAAGATAAGTCAGCCCAACAACTACTACTGATTATGCATTGAATAACTGGTTCAGGTACTACTCAAAATTGGGTCAAATTTTACTAAAAATGTTTTCAGATTCGGTGCTGAGAATGCCAATTAATGGCAGGACAGTATTGAACAGTTAATAATGAAATGACGTGGTTCAAGGCAGAGTGTATCACCACCTCTCACTCCAAGGTCTAGGTCTTGGTCAGTCTTCAGCATGCCTGGTCCTCCACAGCCCCATGTCCTAAAGTGTTTTTTCTATAAAAACTATTGCAGATAATCCTTTAGGAATATTTACACCTTAGTGTACTGGAAAGACTAAAAGTTTTCTATCATTTGAATAAATGAGGTCCTAGACAGAATAGGAGATGAATAATTTTGGGGGAGTTATGAGAAATATCTGGGGCAGAAAAAAACCTACTCAAAGGATCAAAAGACATTTCAACTGAACTACTGAGGTCTAAAACTCTTCATTTCTTAATGAAAAGGGCAAATACGAAGATATCAGAGAAATTTTAGAATGCTTAATTTTTGGATATCATCATCTTTGAATGCTGATAGCAGATATTATAAATCAATATTTACAGGTATGCTTGATTATCAGCTACTGCAACACATCCAGTCCTGTTTTATATTGAACTTATCTGTGGTAGAATTGAGCCACCAATCATTATAGAAAAATTTAGCCTAAGTTTTGAAATCATTGATTTTTTTATAACAATTCATGAGTATAAAATCGAAAATTCCACATATATTCTAAGTTCTTGATTAACAATTCTTAACTTATCATCAAGTCTGCCTTATTTTTATACCTTAAAGTATTCCTAAAAGGATTCAATTTAAAAATAGTTTCTAGGTGCCGGAGAGATAGCATGGAGGTAGGGCATATGCCTTGCATGTAGGACGGTGGTTTGAACCCAGCATCCCATATGGTCTCCTGAGCCTGCCAGGAGCAATTTCTGAGTGTAGAGCCAGGATGAACCCCTGAGAACAGCTGGGTGTGACCCAAAAACAAAAGAAAATGATTTCTAGATTGAAAAATAATATGTAAATGTAGTGACTTTTTGTGTATGACATAAAATGTATTACAACATAACTATCATGATTTCAAACTACTGAACATAACCAATAAATTAAAACTTCTGATTTTAAAGTTATATATTTCAATATATTGGCTGTTTTAGGATTCAATCATAAGTTCTTAAAAGACAAATCGCATATTCATAAATATTTTTAAGAGCAAACATTTTTTGTTTGTTTGTTTGTTTTGTTTTGGGGGGCCACACTATTTGATGCTCAAATGTTACTCCTGGCGACGCGCTCAGAAATCCCTCCTGGCTTGGGGGACCATATGGGACGCTGGGGGATTGAACCGCGGTCTGTCCTAGGCTAGCATTTGCAAGGCAGATGCCTTACCTCTAGCGCCATCACTCAGGTCCCAAGAGCAAACATTTTAATTATCTAATTTAAGGGACTACGATTGGTATTTATACCCATTTAACTGGAGAAGCAAATCATGAAGACTCAAAGTATATAAGATGGAGAACAAGGTCTATGAATTTATTAGACTTGCCTTTTTTCACACTACTGGGTGGACTTGGAGATTCTCCCTCATTGTCTTTATAACATTGAGAAAGACAATAATGATTAGTGATGGAGATCAGTAGCAACCCAAATAAATCCCAAGCACAAAGGATCACATCACACATAGCATAGACAGGAAGCAAATCCATGCAGTGAACACAGCATCTCCCACTCCAGAACACACAAGGAAAGGAGGTCCAACTACTTCATAGAAAAGGAATACACACAAAACCAAACACATTTTGTAGCAAACTAGTAAGATGAGTGGGATGCTAATATAAGTATCAGTGTAACTCTTTAAATATTGAAAGCAAAGTCTAGGCAACAAACTGATGAAATAAGCAGGCTTCTTTATCTTAATGCAGTTAAAAAAATAAAAGCAAAATGAACAAGTGTTCAAATGCACCAAAACTAATGATATCTTAAAGATTCGTTTTCTCCCGGAGGAAGCCAATTTATGTACAGTGGAAAGTCTTTCATATTTATTTGGAATACAATTAGATGTATAGAAATGGGAAAGTAGAAAAATATTAACTGCAAGACAGATAAATGGAAGTGAAAATTCTTTCTATAGTATTCCATAGATATGTCACAGCATTTCAAAAAAAGAGTATTTTCTTTTGCTCCTTTTATTTTAGTTACTGTGACACTCTAGGAATTAGAATACTAGAAATGTGGAAAAAAGAGTTATGTTTATAGAAATAAGCATCCAAACCTGCCTTTGTTTTCATTATCAGATGTATTATTCTGAGTATTTTTCTGAGGAATTTTCTCATCTTTATGACATTAAAAATAGTTACTGAGTTAGCAACCACAGCTTTCAGAGATCTTCCATTTAAACCCCAAACACCCAGAGAATGTATCCACTAAAATATTCCTTATGTACAAATAAATAATGGAGGTGTTTTCATACAATGGTAAAGCCAAGAAAAAAAGGCACACAGAACGTGCTACTATTCATGAATAAAAGCCTTCAGTTAAACACTTAGTGAATTCAGTTCAACAGATAGTCTGCAATGCTCAACGAATGTCAAAATCAAACCCACTGAAGTCTATTAAGTATGATTTAGGATTTTGAGCTTCAGAAGCTGGAGAGTTAGGATATTACATTAGGTACGAAAAGTGCTTTGCATATGGTTGAGCCAGGTTCAATCCCTAGCATCTCATTTGATCGCTAGAGTCTCTTCAGAAGTGATCCTTGAACACAGAGCCAGCACTCGGCTCTGGGCACTGCTGGATGTAATTCCCCCCCAAAAAATATTTTGAACTTCAAATACTTTTAGTTACTGTACATTTTAAGCTTCAATGTTGTCTTTTTTAATTAAGAGTTTTATTCTTTTGTAGCTCTTACTTATTTTTGGTGTTTAGGATTGGACCCCAATCCACACACAAATAAGGTATGTGCTCTACTATAATGGTCATATACCAACCAAAACTTGATAATTCTCTCAGGTGTCAAAATTTAGAAACTTAACAAAAACTTTTACAAAACACCAAATGACAGGTTTTTGCAACAATAAATTGGGTTTATTTAAGAGAAGTCATTATTTAAGAAAAGTCATGATGGCAGTGAGCAGCAGAATGATGTTCAACCAGGAAGAATAGAACTCTATAATTGGTTGCTCTTATTTTTAAGTGGGGGGAGAATTTCAGTGTACAATATGGTGAAAATTTTGAGAAATATTTAAAAAACACCTTGAAAAATAAATTTTTTTTTGGTTTTTGGGCCACACCCCGTGATGCTCAGGGGTTACTCCTGGCTATTCGCTCAGAAGTCGCTCCTGGCAGGCACGGGGGACCATATGGGGAACCGGGGGATCGAACCGCGGTCCATCCTAGGTTAGCGCAGGCACCTTATCTCCAGCACCACCACCCGGCCCCCAAATAAATTTAATTTAACATAAAGCTGGAGTATATGGGAGGTACATATTTTTTCCAGAGAAATATTGTCTATAATTTCACTTCAACGTTAAGGAAAATGACCAAATAAGCAAATATTCTGATAAGATCTTTAGATGTTTATGTAATATTTTTTCACTCACTAATATTAAACAATATACTTTAGAATTAATCATTAAAACAATGAATTATTGTACATTTAAAAATCTGGAACCCAAATTGACACAAGCTGGAAAGTCATATTATCAGTATTAACTTATTTGTTTCAGAAACACCATCACACAGACCTGCCTGGACCTCTTCACCCTGCTTTTCTCCCCCCTGCTCTTCCTCAAGCCCAGTTTCTTCTTTAATTTCTGTATATGCATAAATAAAATTAAAAAAAAAAGGTAAGACAAACTATATATATACCCAGTGACAAATATATGCTTGTTGCTCTTAAGTAAAACGGATCAAAAATTTCAAATTATTGATAATCTATTCATGATATGATGAGTAATTGGGAGACTGATAAATATCTAAATGGGTTTCTGATGTTCTGCAAGCAAATGAACTCTAAACGATGTCATGAACCCTCTTTATGCTGACTTTGATTTGTTCAAAGTAAGCTGGTTCCTTAAATTAAGTAAGAATTGTGAAATATATATAAAACATTGTTCAAAATGGCATAGGATGACAAATTATGTGGCTTTTCTTTGACAGAAACAAAAATAATACTATAAATCCTTGTCCTCAAAAAAAGCCCAGACATTAAAGTTAGGAGAATAAAACAAAGAATATTAACAGTACCAATGCCTTACACTGTTACCATGTTATATACTACCATTACATTGCTTCTATTGTTTTCTGGTTCACAGAGAAGAAATCTAAAGACCACTGTCAAGAGCAACATATATAGTCTTTAATTTGATATAGAGACTATTGCATGACCAAAATAAAAATAATTTAAGACTTGATCATTTACCTGTTCAACAGATTGAAAATAAACAAAGCAAAAGATGAACACAATCCTTTACTTTCATGTACTAGAAAAAAGGTTCTGACTCTGACTTACATAAATGAAAAAAGTCACTGTCAGTAACATGAAAAGAAAATTCTAGCTTTAAAATGGGTTTTTACAGAGCAATATATTTATATATTTATGTATGTATACATACATAACATCAATTATCTGAACCATGTCATTTTTGTGGTTTATTAATTACTATAAAGAGAAAAGCTACTAAACACACAGTGACTACTTCTAGAAAAGACATTACAATGGATATTTTAAACAATTGTAACATATAGTGCCAGAGAGATACTACAGCAGTGAAACATTTGCCTTTATTGTGGCTAAGCCAAGTTTCAACCCCTAGCAGACCAGGATTCATCTCTCAAGACCACCAGGAGTGATCTCTGAGCAGAGTGTGGGAGTAAGCCCTGAGCACAGCCAGGTGTGCCCTAAAAAAACCAGAACACAAAAAGTTGTGACATAAACTGTTTTTTAGTTCTATACTAACAAATGATATCAAAACTCACTTTAAAAATCTCGGGGAGAGGGGCCGGTGAGGTGACGCTAGAGGTAAAGTGTCTGCCTTGCAAGCGCTAGCCAAGGAATGACTGTGGTTCCATCCCCCGGCGTCCCATATGGTTCCCCCCAAGCCAGGGGCGATTTGTGAGCGCTTAGCCAGGAGTAACCCCTGAGCATCAAACAAGTGTGGCCCCAAAAAAAAAACCAAACAAAAAAATCTCGGGGAGAAAAAATTTGCATACATAGTATAGAATATTTATTTTGAAATTTACATACCTTGGGGCCTAAGTGATATCAGGTAGGGCATTTGACTTGCACCTTACCCAGGTTCAATCACAAGCACCCCAGATGATCCCCTAGGCACAGATCCCTGAGCACAGAGCTATGAGTAAGCCCTGAGCACAGGCAGGTGCTGCCTCTCCCCAAAATAAGTTATGTACCTGTATTCTTATAAAATAATTTAAAATTATAGAAATGCTCCTGAATTCTTTTTAGCAGGAAGCATGATCGATCATTAGTCACATTTATTTTACAAAACAAAATTTGACAGCTGTTTGACTATAATTTACAATATATGGGGGGCATTCATGGCAGAAAGTTGCACCAGTGAAGGGGAGGTGTATATTTTATGACTGGAAACCAACTACATATATGTCTGTAACCGTGGTGCTTAAAGATATTATTAAAAAAGAAAGCAGATTTCATATCTGATATGATAGGAAAAAAGATATGTGAGTTCTAAGTTATAGATCAATACAAATATATTGCAACTCAAAGTGTAATGTACTTCTAAATTAGGGCTATAGATAATGGAAGGTCATTTTTAAATGTTCATTTATAAAAAAATATGTAAAATATATGGGCTGACAAAATTTTTTAGTGGGATCCTAGCCACTATTTCCAAGTAGTTTTTTTATTTTTAGATAAATATTTTTAAGCATTCATTCAACAAATAGCTTCTGAGTGCATCTCCGTGCTGAATATCCAGATCAGCAAAAATAGTGAACAATTCTTTAAAGGCAGGAAGTCAATTTCAGGATTCTATCATTACAGAGAAATTTTTACTGTCCTCCCAAATGTGTGACAGTCCCTATATCATACACAATATTTTCTCTTGAGTAATAATGTAGTTACTGTTAATAAAATTGTGTCTACTCATCTTTGATGTGCTATATCATGAACAAAAATAAGTTATGTATTATGGCTAGGAAATCCTAGCCATAATAACTACCTAATTGACAACATTCTTTTCTAGAAAGCCAAATTAAGTCATTTCAAAATCCTCCTAAATATAAAATGAAATAGATGATGATAATAACTAGACTGAGTACATCCTTATTGATATAAACACACACTGCAATTGGTATCTTTGGCACTAGTATTGCATAAAACAGAATTCTGTTTAGTAGGCAACTTAAAAATAGTTTACAGAAAACTATATCTGGTCATTTTAAGAAAAGTTTAATTCTTTATATTCTTGTTTTGGAGGGGAAAAAATGGAATACTTTGCCAGAACTGCCAATCTTATTTTGTGGGCAAGTCTATAGATAGAAGGGATATCAATTGCAGATTGGTTTATTTTTGCTTACATAGCCCCCCCAAAAGGCTGTTAGCACAAAACAAACCCTCCTTTATGTACAGACCTTCATAAGATTCTATCTCCTTGACTCCATTGTCTAGGAAAAACAAAATAAAACAACAATAACAAAAAAAAAAACAGGAACCAAAACACAGGGGTTAAAAACAACAGAAATTTCCAAAGGCATAGAATGTATCATTGGTTAAAGAGAATTTAAATCATCATTTAACTATAACCATTTAGTTAGTTAATTTTGGGAAAGTACATCCAGTTACCAACGAGAATATTTTTAAAAAGTGTGTTCAAATTATTATATGCTCTTTTCCATGCTTTTTGAAGTCGTATATGCAAATATTTATAGATGTTTGGGCGGTGGGGTTTGTATTCATGTGTATGTGTGTCAGCAAATGGTGTTTCTGATGCAAAAGAACGAAAGGATTAATAGTGCAACATGCATGGACATTTGGCTATGCATGATTACCTTTTTCTGGCACTCCAGTATTGAGAAGGATCACCTTGTAGTATATCAACTAACCAGTCCTTTGCAGTGTATGAAAATTGATTTGGCTAGTCACTAATAAACTTTATGTAACCATGAACATTTACATAAACTTATCAGCAAGAAATAAAACTTTTTTAAAAAGACATTCCATTGACTTTTAAAATTGTATTTATTCAATTAGGAAAAATAGCCAGAAAGCAATAACAAGAGGCAACTTTACCCCCATATATAAGAAATTTGAAATACACACAAATTGTAAATGTAAACCCTTAACAAATAACAACCAGTACATTCAGTTAACTAAAGAAGGAAATGAACAAAAAGGAAATAAAGAAAGTGGATTCACCTTAACTTCCATGTGCCTTTCCTATAGGATAGAATTAGAAATGAAACTTACTTCTCTCCAGGGTTCCCTTGGTAGGGAGTTGTGGAAGCTGTCGGCCCCGTCTTCCTGCCATGGGAGTACTTGACGGGCTGGTCTGGACAGACCCAGTGCGAGGATGTGACCTACAAGATACACCATTAATACTCACTTTCCATAAAATGAGTTAAACATTTTCAATATATTTGGCTCATATGATAGCCATGTAAGCCTAAGTTTAAAGGAGGATCAGCTGCAGATTAAAAGGTTAGGAAGGTAGGACAAAAATATGGATATCTGAATGATTATCTAGACAACGAGAGATGTTTTTATTTGGTGTAATATGCATACACACAGAGACATGCACACAAAATTCAACAGCCCAATCCATGGAATTAGTTAGGTAATTAGTATTCCATCCACATAAAAGCAAGAGAATTCTGTAGCTCAGAAAAGAAAAGGCAATGCTTAACATTTCTTTCTACCAGATTTCAAGTTCTTACTGCTGGCCTCCCTCCCTTGATTTAAGATTTTTATGCAGGCTTATAATGGATTTCCCTTGATAAGAAAATGCCTCATGAAGCTCCAAAATAAAGCCCTGAACAATTCAAAGTTCAACTAGAGATGATTTGGGTTAATAAGATATTAGGATTGATAGAAAGAAACTAAGTTTCGTGTTGTTACTGACTGTCATTATGATGAGTATCCCAGAAGTGATGTCTAATGGACATAAACAATTTCTCATTCTGTTGGAGAAGGAAATGATAGTTATGAGGTGTGTTATGTGGGCCTTTGGAACCCAGGACTCCTGGTAAATGAGAAATCACAATACAAATGCAGTCAGGACAGGTCAGAAACAAACTACAATGGCAGCCACACACTATTATATCAGCTGAATATAAATAGTGTGCTTACACTGAAAGGGTTAGTATTGGTTGTCATTAGTGATCAGCCAAGAATGATAGAAGAGACCATTTAGCTGCTTGGAAAATAAAATGGTGGGCTGGTGGGGCAAAAAGGGGGGTGTTAGTCTGAGTGATTTTATCTTTCACCTCGATAAGGCAGGTGAAGGAGGGGCAGATCTTCCCGTCATTAATGAAGGCATCGACCTCATGAGGTTTGAGTCAGGACGCTCAGTGGATCTGGAGCGGGCGGTGGTCCGCTCCGGGAGAGGCCGCTGTTCTGTTGATCTGGATCTGTGATATGGCTGTCTAGCTGCTGCTTCGCAATCCCTGAAATGTTAGTCAAAAAGCAGCTCAGTTCGTCTGGCGTGCCCTTCTGCTCTTGGTTAGTCACCTGACTTTGAAAAAGGTACTGACTTCAAATTATTGTCTATGTCAAGTTTCCTGTCCCCAAAAGACATGGAGAAATTTTCTCACTGAGTTTCTTCCAAATTTGTAAGTGTCTTTCAGAGTCTTTCCCAGTGAATAGAGTATAGTCAGAGGGGTTGCTCAGTTTGAATCAATGGCCAACAAAATTGCCTCCTTTCCCCAATAAGTCCCTACATGAAATATGCAGAATAGATGACATATTCTATGACTTTTAGTAACATTTCCAAGAGTGAAGAAAAAAATCATCTAAGCACTAATGCGCAAGTCCCCCCCAAAAACTTTAAGTACAATCAAAATAGACCAATATACAGGGGCATTCAAACAGAAAGATCAAAATGTTATCAGCAAACAGTGCACCTCTGAAGTATATAGCCATATTTAAATATGGCTCACTAGGAAACCTCAGCGTGAGACAATCAAAAATCTGTCTTAGTGCATTCTGTTCCTGGCCAATATAGTTCAACATCACTGAATTGAAAATGGTGCTCACATAATAGGATTTCTTTGAACACAAGTCAATCAAGTGGTAAAATGGAATCCTTCTTGAAAGTATGTTTAAATCTAAATAACATATGGATACTGATTTTTCTCTCTCAAGTCCAACAAAAAACATGTACTGTAAGGTCACTGTCAGCCCCACAATCTTTGAGCCAGCCCTCAAACACTAGTTCTGCATGTAAAATGGCAAAGAAATGAATTCAACAAAGTACACTTCAATTGAATTGCCTGTTCCTCTAATAGTCACGTACATGAAAATGCTCTTCTATGAACAGAGCAAGCATAAATCTCCCTCACTACCACCAGCTCAAGGTCTTGTATCCTTATTTGTAAATTCCTTCAGTCTTATTTCGCAGAATTAAATATGCAGGTAAGTAAGAGAGACAAGAAGTGAGAGAACACACTTACCCAAATGTAATAATTATATTTGGTAATAATTAAATGGTATGTGATTTGGGGCCAGTACACACTAAATTGAATTGATTAAATTTGCCTAAAAGTCTTAGGGTAATATAAATCAAATAACTTTTAAGCACTTTTAAATCCATGCACAATAAAGTGATTCATTTTAAAAGGTGAGTTTAATACTTTTATATAAGTGAATTAAAAACATACTTTCATGGACTTAATAGATGGTCAAATATATTTAGATTATGTATCCTTGTATATTTTCTTAACAATCAGTAACTGGGATCAAAGACATGTGTATATATTAGGGTCCTTAAAACTCTTTTATTTAAATCAGTAATAAACATCTATGTATAAAATGTAGTAAGAGACTCTCTAATTGTCCTAATAGAAATTTGGTTTCATATTTTATTATTTTCACAAAATTGGATTTATTCTGATATGTGAACCAATATTTTTCCAAGAGTGAAATGTTAAACACAATTATATTAACTTTAAGCTAGTTTGGAGATACTAACATATAAAGTTTATGAAACCCATAAAGTTGTTTCAAATATGTGCAATCAATATTCTGTGCCCTTTAATTTACTTTTTTTTTGGTTTTGGGGCCACACCCAGTGAAGCTCAGGGACTACTCCTGGCTATGCACTGAGAAATCGCTTCTGGCTTGGGGGACCATATAAGACACTGGGGGATCGAACTGCTGTCCATCCTAGGTTAGAGCACACAAGGCAAGTGCCCTGCTGCCTGCACTAAAGAAACAGTTTATATGTGAATGTCTAGAATATAATTTGAGGTTTTAATTAAATATTCATAATTTTTACAAACAAGACTATTTGCTCATAAATGAGTAACATGAAGCTACATCTTGGAATATGTTTTTTTATATTCTGAGAAGTAATATAATTACTACCATCTGTTAAATTATTATTTTATTTAAGTTTTCCTTTGTAGTGGGTTAAATAACTTTTTTCAAGTGTAAGGAATTTATGGTATTTCTTGAAAGTGTTGACCCTACATTTTCATCCACAAATCCACAAAAAGTACAAATAGCAATAAATAAATAAAAATGTATCTCCAAAGAACCATAATATACACTGTGTTCCCACTATATGAGTAAGTATAATGAATGAGCCATGGTTCTCAGACTAGAATATCTAAGTGTTTTGTTCAACAATTTCAGTGATTCATTTGGAACATTGGATTTATGGACCTTCCTTCTGAAAGTATTACATGGTGACTGATATACACAAGGCAAATCCCTCCTCTCTGCTGCCTGCTGCCTCAGCAGGCACTTGAAGTGAGTTCAATCACACTTGAAGTTAGCAGACTCAAGACTGATTGATCCTACTACCTCCACCCACAAAACACACACATAATCCTAAAGAAATCCGAGAAGACAAATAATGCAAGCATTTTTTAGACATAGATACCATTCACCACAGGTTACAGTGATAGCATGGACAATCATTAATAAAGAATTACGATAAACAAGAAAAATAAGACAAAAATCAAAGTAAGGGAACTAGTCCCATTATCAAGTTTTCACATCAGTAGAACTATAATTAGAGATAACAAATGTTGGAAACAGAAATAGGGAATTACAAGAGGTGATTGCTATGTGAGAAACATGTTTATGACATAATCATAAGTAACGTTATGTTTTGAAAAACAAGTCTACATCTCCTTGCATGGAAATCTTATTATTATTATCAATAAATCTAGTTGTAGTACTAGTTGTAGAAATAAAAGAGGATCAGGCTAATAGAAATACTACAAATAAAAATTACATCAAAATGTTACAAAATAATCTTAGAGTGAGCTTCTGAAGCTCTTAATGTCTCCTTAAGAGATTGAGACAGGATTTACCTTTATTTTTGCTTTTTTTCATAACGTCTTTTCATAATAAATTTGTTAATTCAATCACTCTGAGAATGAATACACATTTATAAATTGTTCATGATCGAGTTTCAGGCATATAATGTTCCAACACACATCCCTTTATCAATGCACATTTTTCACTATATTAAACCAAAACACACTTATTCACTTGAAAGGAAAAAATGAACAGAATACAAACCTAGAGATTGAGAGAAATTACTCAGTCAATACTCATCTGATAAGGAGATATCTCAGGTATCTAGGGAATTGGTAGGGCCTAACAAGGATTTGCTTTATGAGACTAAAACCTTTTGAACATAGATCATTTTTATTCACTAATTAGTTTCATTAGGTAGTAGTGCACAGACTAGTTTATAGTAGGAAAAGTGGACTTGTAGTAATAGATATAAAAGCATACTAAAAACAAACAACAAATTACTTTGTGCAAGAGACACAACATATAATCCAGAGAATCTCTGACTATACAGGACTATACAAACAGAATGTTAGATAGACAGGTTTCACAGAATCTGTTTCTCATTTGTTATAAATAACGAAACATGCATAGAGTTACACAATTAGATTTTTTATTAAATCTGATTGATATTTATTGATTTAAAAGCCTGTAAATTTTACTTAACTGAATTATTTGACTTTAGAAATGGTTTCTTTTTATGTATAAAATTGTTTGACAAAGCACCATATGAATTAAGTGATTAAACCAAAGGAAAAAAATTCTGAAATTCTCATCCCCCAAAATAAAATGTTGGTCCATTAATAGAAGAATTCTTGGGAGGAGTGTCAGTAATTTCAGATATGAATAAACTTTGTAAGGTGTTGCAAGAATATTCTTATATAGATAACAGTAATTTGGTCTTAAAAGGGGGGATGGTTGACCTAGAAAATGTTTGAGAAGTTACTATATAGGGTTATAATATTTGCTTATTCATTGATTCATTCATACTTTGAACACAGATTTATTTTCTAAATACATAAAATGAGTCAGGCACTATAGCAGGTGTTAGAAATTTTGGGCAAAGTCATAGAGAAAATAGGACACAGGAAGAGAAATAATCAGAGAATAGAGAGCGTGAGAGGAAATAATGAAGATGTCTGAAGGCCGGTCAAGACACAGAATGAGACTCAGGGTAATTGCTACTACCTCAGAGAAGCAAAAGAGAAGAGGTGAATGATAGTGGCAGATACAAAGAAGCAACAAGAAATAATGAATAGAAAAAAATCTAACAGAGAATCAGAGTCAATGAACAGAACACTACAAATTGTGAGGAAGGATGAATCTGTAAAAGTAACAATACCAAAAAAGTAGCTCCTTTTGACAAAGAAAATAACTCAGGAAGTGTGAGTTGTTTCAGGAAGTTGTCTCAAGTGTGAGTTGTCTCAGGAAGTGAGTGAGAGTAGTGAGGATGGGCCCTTTATATAGTTTCACAGGCAGAGAATCTAAAAGAAAACAGTCTAAGCCCCACCCCTTTCCCACCCAAGCATGAGGCCCCTCCTTCTTCCCAGACTCCAATAGCTTAGTAGCATCTTCTTCACAGTCAGAGTCCTCTGTCTGGCCACAAATGCCTGGTTAAGGACCATTACATCTACTCCTCGACTATGGCATCCCTCTATACTCCCTTCTCTATACCAAGGCCTCACCCTGCCAATCATTCACATTCCTCTCACTAAAACAACTCCCACTTTTGGAAGCAAGGATATTTGGATATTTAGAGTATTTGACGTAAACTACTTCCATACCAGTCTTTTATTTCTGTTACTCATAGTTAATAGGCACTATTTACTGGTTTACTAGTTACTACAGACTAAGAAGCTAATAGATATTAGCTTAGCTGCTAGATCTAACTCTTGGTTTACAGGAATACCAAGTTTCCTCTTGAATCTTCTCTCTAAAATCATTTCCTCTCTCAAACCATTTTTATATCCACTAATTCTTAACCATCATTAATAAACATCCTTAAAACCTCACCCTGCTGCAGAATAGTTCTGCTTCTCCCTGTCTAAATCAACATTTAGCTCAGCTTTGCTTCCTGTGGAGTCTTCCATCTGTACAAGCTCCTTACTTGTCTGCATTTCATAATCCTTGCATCTAGGAGAAGAGAGAGCCCTCCCAAGATCCTGCCTTTACTTCCCTCCCCCATAGGAATGCTGGGGGATTTCAGTGCTTGTGAAGAAAACTTGCACATCATGCATACCCATTTGATCTCTGGTACTGTATATGGTCCCCAGAGAACTACCGGAGTGAACTCTGAATACAGAGTTTGAAGTATGCCCTGAGCACTCCCAGGTGTGGCCCCAAATACACATACATAAACATACACAGGACAATAATGTATCATCTCAAGGGAACTGAGAGTATTTCTGAAAATGAATTGAACCTCTGTATATGTAATAATTGAAGAAAAATGAAGCCCAAGGAAGGAAGGCAAGAAGAGAGAAAGAATC
>PVKC010010785.1:0-25386 GCA_004027635.1 Crocidura indochinensis | reverse complement strand
CACACACACACACACACACACAATTTAACTACCTGAAATGTTCACCATCCTCTCAGGATATTAACTCCAAAACTCAAAATTAGGAAAACATTTCTTTCCCTTCCTATTCCTACATTTTGCTGTCATTAATTAAACCTGGGGATACAAGAACAGAATATTCAGTTTTCTAAACAGAAGAAAGAACAAAACAAAAATTTTAAAAGCAGGGAGAATTTATATTTTATAAGTATTAACTCTAAACACTACTACTGGTGTTAGTATTCTGTGCTTGAGAAACCATTATTAATAGCATTGTAAATCACAGACTCTAAATAAAAAATTTCAAGGAGAATAATTAAAATAAAAACACTATTATTGAAGTTCTAAATAGTGAACTAGGAGAGATAATACCAACAAAACAAAAACAACTTAGAGATGACCCATTATGTATTTAAGTTGAAAGAAACAGTGCAATTCTTTTTTTTTTCAATTTGTCTTTCAGAGTTTTATCATCAATTTTCTTTTTTAAAGTATAATATTTTTATTAATATCTTTATTTAAACACCTTGATTACAGGTATGATTGTAGTTGGGTTTTTGTCATGTAAAGAACACCCCTTCTCTAGTGCAACATCCCCATCACCAATGTCCCAAATCATCTCCTCCCCATCCCACCCCAGGATGTACTATAGACAGGCTTTCTATTTTCCTCATTCATTCACATTGTTATGATAGTTGTCAGTATAGTTATTTCTCTAACTGCACTCATCACTCTGTGGTGAGCTTCATGTTGTGAGCTGGACCTTCCATCCCTCCTCTCTTTTGTCTCTGAGAATTATTGCAAAAATGTCTTCTATTTTTCTTAAAACCCATAGATGAGTGAGACTATTCTGCGTCAATTTCTCTCCCTCTGACTTATTTTACTCAGCACAATAGATTCCATATACATTCATATATAGGACAATTTCATAATTTTACCTCTCCTGATGGCTGCATAATATTTCGTTGTGTATATGTACCACAGTTTCTTTAGTCATTCATCTGTTGAAGGCAGCTTGGTTGTTTTTAGAGCCTGACAATTGTAAATAGAGCTGCAATAAATATAGGTGTGAGGAAGGGATTTTGTATTGTATTTTTGTGTTCCTAGGGTACATTCCTAGGAGTGGTATAGCTGGATCTTATGGGAGCTCAATTTCCAGTTTATTGCTTTCCATAAAAGTTGGACTAGACTTCATTCCCACCAGCGGTGAATAAGAGTTCCTTTCTCTCCACATCCCCTCAAGCAGAAAACAGTGCGATTCTGAAGCAAAAGTCTGTGAATGAAATGACAGTATGTACACAAAAAAATAAGCAACAAAATACATGATAATTGGTAACAATTTATAGGAAGACAAAATTTGTATAAAGCATAATAGTTTAATTGAAGTATAATATGTAGGCTAGCTATAAAATATTTACATAGTAGATACTGCTTAAATAAGAGATATGAGGGGCCCGGGAGATAGCATGGAGGTAAGGCGTTTGCCTTTCATGCAAAAGGTCATCGGTTCGAATCCTGGTGCCCCATATGGTCCCCCGTGCCTGCCAGAAGCAATTTCTGAGCATGGAGCCAGGCGTAACCCCTGAGCACTGCCGGGTGTGACCCAAAAACCAATATATATATATATATGTATATGTATATATATATATATACATGTATATGTATATGTACAGCAACAGATTGAGCAGTTTATATTTGGGAAAAGAGAGGAAGGAGAAGAAGAAGGAAATATCTAAACATGCAGATGAAAGAATATAATATCTTAAATGAAATAGTTACTAATTCATGTTCTTCTATAATGTTGGGTAAATGTGATGTGACATTTCTGAAAGGGTAAAATAGTGCTTCTCAATTATTTTCTGTCATGCCCCCCAAGGAAGAAGACCTTTTTTCGCACTCCCCTGTAAATAGACTGTAAATAGTATCTTTATTTTAAAAAAGAAACTTTAACCTGCAAACAAAAATATATAAAATAATTTGAGCTGATTATTTCATCAGAGGTGACATCTGGATTAATGGCTGCAATGAGCACGTTTTGCAATGATAGCTTTTCGAAGCGGATTTGAAGCAGGACACAACTCTCAGCTCCAGAGACATACAGAGACATAAACACGGGGCTTAGCTTGTTAGCTTAGTGTTTTCTGAGGTTAAATGCGCTCTCCTTTATGAAGCCTCGCGATCCCCCGGGGGGCGCACCCCACTATTTGAGAAGCACTGGGGTAAAGTTAGTTTGCCCCAGGTGGATAGGAAGAAGCAAGACCAGATGCTGCCGCATAAATAGCTTCATTTAGGTTCTTTGTAGATGATAGTTCATTTAGTAACACTGAAGATCTTTGTGCCTGGGTCAGCAACCTCAAGGATCACAGTATACCACTCCTTCCACTCACCAGAAGCCTCTCTCCTCCTCTAGAAGTCCAGTAGGCTAAAAGCCACCACACCAGAAGAAAACAAAAAGTTCACTAATCTAGGTTCTGTATCACTACTTTACTCTGATTTGTAGCCCTTTAAGTAAAGAAAGATTAGGGCCCGGGAGATAGCATGGAGGTAAGGCATTTGCCTTTCATGCAAAAGGTCATCGGTTCGAATCCCGGTGCCCCATATGGTCCCCCGTGCCTGCCAGGAGCAATTTCTGAGCATGAGCCAGGAGTAACCCCTGAGCACTGCCAGGTGCGACCCAAAAACCAAAAAAAAAATAATAATAATAATTAAAAATAAAGAAAGATTAGTGGAATTGACCAATTAGTGGAACTGACCAATCAGATTATATATGCCCATTCAAAATAAGAATTTGTACAATGATCAACTGGATAGAACATATAACTAAGCACCTGACCAAAGGTTCCTTCTCTCCCTATATATTGTGTAAGAGGGATTTTTTTCATAAACAGTTCAATAATAAGATTTTGTACATTTATTCTATAATATTAGTATAAATGAATTTTAAATAATTTTATATGTAATCTTCAGAATTGATATAGTCTGAACTAGTCATCATTTTTATTAAATTTTATTATTTTATTTCTTTTAAAATTGTAATATATGCTTTTAAATTAAAACTCAAAAGTAGAGTAAAGTATAACTTGGAAAATACAAGTCACTACAAGAAAAAGCAAGTATAGGTATCTTAATATTTTAACTTTAGAAAAAGCTTGTATAGGTGGCTTAATATTTTAATTTCTCCAATTTAAAAAATAAGTCATTTTATAAATAGAAAATATATTTTGATACAAATTTCACTTTTTATCTAATAGGCACTGGATATCTTTTTAGCTAGTATTATAGATTAACAACATTTTAAGTAAATATATAATATTTCATGTTGTATAAATATCAGATATATAAGTTACCATGTATGATAAACAATCACATATTATTTAACTAATTTGTTGATCTTTCCTATTTTCAATGATAATTTAATGAATTTCATATATATACAGTCATACAATTTTAGGAATGCTTTTTTGTAGTGCTTTTGTTCTTTTGTAGCTTTTTGTGTGCTGTTATAGTGTTTTTGTTTGCTTTTGTAGAATTCATAAAATTCTAAAAGTACTAATTTTATGCAAATATAGCTCAAAAGATACGAGCACCTGGTTTTCTTTCCTTTGGATTATCTAACTACACTTAAACAGTTTTAATTGATTGATTTTGTGTGGCTTAAATACTGTTCATGGTTTCTCTGGCACATAATTCCAACAGCACACCCATCACCAGTGTACCCACATCTCTCTCCCAAAGACTCTAAACACCATCGCCTCTCACTCCCCCATAAAACTCAATTGGGTGGATACATTATCCTGTTATGTTGCCTTTAGACTTTGGTTACCACTTTGCTGGGTGTCTTGAAGTTCTACATAGAAGAGAGATCATTTTGACTCTATACCTTTTCTTTCGTCTCACATTACTCAACATGATAGCCTCTAGTTACATCCGTGTAGTTGTAAATTTCATGATTTTGTTCTTAGTACCACATAGTATTCCATTGTGTATATATATATATATATATATATATCATTCTTGATCGTTTTTGATTATTCATGAAGATCTTCTTGATCATTCATCCATAGTAGACTTTTGGATTCTTTTAATATATTGTTCATTATACTAAAGCAATAACTTTTTATTCAATTAATATTTCTAAATGGTCCTTCAAAAAACATCTTAATAAATAAATAAATAAATTCTAATTTAATTAAGATAAATATTGATATTTATAATTATTAAGATACTTTCTAAAAGTATTATAAAAATTCATAAATGTTAATGTAGCTCCAATTTGCATTGAGGTCTAATCATCCAAAGTGACTAAATCTAAAGATAGGGCATATGAAGATATGATAAAGATTAAACAGGAGTCTAAGTGTCAGGCCACACCTGTTAGGGAGGTTCCTTAATAAGCCAAAAACACCACAGCTCTTTCTCTCCCTACCATGAGTATACAGATAGAGAAAGTGACAATCTGCAAGCCAGGAAGAGTGCTCTCACTAAGAACTGATCCTGTTGAATTTTTCTTGAAATATGCAGCCTCCGGAATTTAAAAAAAAATTAAATTCTACCTTTAAGTTATTTGTTCTAGTAGTAAAGTCAACTAATCCATACAACATTTTTTAAGAACTCCCTTCAATACAGTAAGCAAACACTATCTCTAATTGTAGATATAGAGAGACCAGAGCATTCTGAACTTGCCCAGATTACATGCTGTTGTTCTTATTTTTTGAGCAAATTTACTAGAGCGTACTTCTGGTTTTGTTCTCCTGGCAATGATTGGTGGGACCATGCAAGGTATTGAACCCAGGTCTTCCAAATTCGAAGTTTAGCACTCAGACTTTGTATTTTCAGATTATAGGTTTTTAAGTGGAGCTATTGGGAGTAGAAGACAGTCAATTTGACTTACAGTCAGGTGAACCTTTCACTACAGAAAAGCAATTTTATTTATTATAGAGTTGGCTGACATAAATTTCTACTATTAAAACTCTAATAAAATCATAAAAATAATTGAGCTAGAAAAGTCTTTTTATATTACTTTGTGCAGCAAAGAATTGGGTCCTGAAAGAAAAAGTAATTGATCTAAGAAGACAATGCAACTAGTAAATTGGAAAACTTCAGTTTGGTTTCAGTTTATTTTATTTTTCTTTAATTTTTACACACAGATTTCAGAGGTACATTTTTCATTTGTAGATGTTATTAATATAATCTTCATATATGTAGCTATTTTCACAAACTATCTCATAAATTAAATCTTGACCTTTAATATCTCAACAGAATTCGTTTTCTAATGCCCTTTGATAAAACCAAGTAGCACATAGTAGTTAATTCTTTCTATAATATTTCAAAAATGATCAAAAGTAATTCTTTAATGTCTTAGTTTATCATTTGACTTTGTGTTGATTTGTTCAGCAACTTTCACATTTCTCCTTTCTATGCCCAGATTACAGCAGATATGATGCTTGCCTTGCTTATGGACAAGCCTGGTTCATGCTCCATCACCATATAATTCCCTATATAGGAGTGATCCCTGAGTTTAGATTCATGAGTGTTCCCTGAGCAACACTGGGTGTATTCCCCCTCAATCCCAAAAGTTTAGATTTTAGATATCTGAAATAGGAAATTAGAGTTGTGTCTGTTTCCTATTTATCAGCAAATAAATCACACATTGCCAGAATATTTCTATTGCTGTAATAAATTTAGAAATACTTACAATTTCAAAGGACAAAATCATATTCAGAAGAAATACAAAAATGTTTGCTGACACATACACCCACTAGAATCAAAATAGTAAGAATCTCAGGGGAAGCCACAGATTATTTTCAACATTGACTAAGTAAAAGATGGGTCCGGGAGATAGCATGGAAGTAAGGCGTTTGCCTTTCATGCAAAAGGTCATCGGTTCGAATCCCGGTGCCCCATATGGTCCCCCGTGCCTGCCAGGAGCAATTTCTGAGCATGGAGCCAGGAGTAACCCCTGAGCACTGCCGGGTGTGACCCAAAAACAAAACAAAACAAAACAAAACAAAAAAAAACTAAGTAAAAGATGCTTTTTGAAAATAATTATTTCCTCCCCAAAGTTATACAGATTCTTTTTGTTGATATATTTTTCAAAGTTATTTTTTGCAGTCGCTTTCAGAAAATGTCAGGGTTAAACTGAAAAAGCCAAAAATGTAAAGACAACTTTTACCTTCCTATATATTCAGTAACTTGGTAATTACAAATACTTTGTTAAGTAAAGGAAATTAAACTTAGTCGATAATGTGCTAAATGTACCTTATAATTTCATTGTTTTACCAGGCAACTCTCTAGTCAATAGAATATATGATACACAACTGACTTATTAGTAGATAAATTAAAATATAACGATTCACTGAATAATTCTAAACTTACATAAACCTTTAATCAGAAGTAATTCTAAGACAACTAATGTTTTCTAGTATACCATGGAATTATAAGGTTTAAAAAAATCACTTCATAATACCCTCTGTGTTTACTCAATCTAGTTCAGAGTGGTGCTTATTTTTTAGTGAAATAATCAAACAAAATGATAAGGCTATTCTCAGTAACTGTACTACTATAGGCAGTTCATTAATCAATTATTTCATTATTAAAATATGTGGACAAGGGGAGGCTACTATAATGCAAGGGTACACACTATCCTGAGATTATGAATGAGTTGGTCTGAATTAGCAAGACTCTCAAACAAAGCCTATGATGAAATCACTATAATAAGAGAATGAACAAACCCACATGAAGTCATGTGAGTTATCTCAGGGGTTTCCAGAAGTTTGTTGAGAATCTATATTGATGCTATCCATAGTTTCACACTCAAGGCACATCATTTCCTATCCACTAAAAGAGATACTCTTAAAAAAGGAGGGTATACACTCATCTGTGTTCTTGTTGTGTGAACAAAAGCAAGCACTTAGCATGGGTGGGGTATCTTTATTTACCTATCTGCAGAATTGGACTGCTAAGAATATGGTTGCTCTCTGGGAGAGAATATTGAGATCGTTCTTTAAGCAAGATAGTTTTTGTTTTGCTTTGTTTTTGTGTTTGTTTTTATTTTTTATTTTATGTATTTATTTATTTATCTATTTATATATTTACTTATTCTTAAGAGACAGGGTCTCGCTATGTTGCCCAGGCTGGAGTGCAGTGGCTATTCACAGGCGCGACCCACTACTGATCAGCACGAGAGCTTTGACCTGCTCTGTTTCCAACCTGGGCCGGTTCGCCCCTCCTTAGGCAACTTGGTGGTCCCGCGCTCCCGGGGGTCACCATATTGATGCCAAACTTAGTGCGGACACCCGATCGGCATAGCGCACTGCAGCCCTGAGCTCCTGGACTCAAGCGATCCTCCCGCCTCAGCCTCCAGAGCGCGCCTACCAGGCCTGGCTGTTTGTTCGTTTTGAGGTCACGCCTGGCAGTGTTCAGGGGTGACTCCTGGCTCCACACTCAGAAATCGCTCCCAGCAGGCGTAGGATGCTGGGGATCAAACCCAGACCTGTAATAGGTCAGCTGCATGCAAGGCAAATGCCCTACCACTATGTATCACTCCAGCCCCAGCAAGATAGTTTTTTAATGAAATTCGTTTAGATAGTTGAAAGGGAAGATAAAGAAAAAAAAAATTGAACTCAAGTTTGGGAGAGAATCCAACTCCAGAATCAGAATAAACAAGCAAAGAAGCAGAGACAAGCAAAGGAGACATATGTTCAAGGGAGAAGACAGGCTTGACGAGCAATACCTGAAATCATTTTTATTTTCTATTAGCCAAGTTACTTACTAGCCAACTTATTAGCCAAGGTATTCGTTCAAAGAAGCTTAACTACATGAACATAGGTACAACGTAAAAAAAATAGTAAATAAAAATGCACCCAGACTGCAATTAAATCCTTCACCCTCATGCTGGTAAGAATCATACATTTCATGATAAAGCATATAGAAACAGCCTCATCAATTCAGAGAGTAACAGAGAACAAAATGTGAATGTGGTATTATTGCTGCCAATGTTATTCAAATCAAAGAAACATAAATATATATTTAAATAAATACATATACATATTAGAGGGAGAGGCATCAGAGCCTTTTCTTTGCTCCAAAATGTGGTGCAAAACTACAGGCAAAAAAAATAATAAAAGTTGTTTGAGGACCTTAAAGATACAGGAATTCATGTGGCAGATTCAGTCACTGATGCAGCAGATCACAGTTTTTCACTGAGTTGGAAAGAGAGTGTAATAGAAAGCTTTAAAAATAGGTTAAACTGTATGAAGAGCAAGAGAGTGAGCTCAGCTAGTTCTTCCATATTGGTCCCTATTTTCTCTATAAAATAGAACCCGAGGTCATTGGCAAAGGCTGGAGTGGGAGGAAAAAAAGAGAGCGTTTTTAAATGGCTATTGAGGAAATCTCAAGAGTTCCAAAGTTTTCCTTACAGCAATAAATCATTTAGATGGTATTCCTGATTTGTCTTCTTGGCAGATTCTTGAAAATTTGCAGCCATTTAGAGATAATTAGTTTTCCAAATGGTTGCCACTCTGGAAGAACCAATATTGTATTCTTAAAATGCAGGCTTTAATAAATAATAATAAAGCATTAAGCCATCTACCCATAAATAAGAAACCTACATTAAGTCCTCTATTCATTGAAAAGATAGATGTTATCTTCTAATACTATGCTATAAATATAGTTCCTTCCATATATAGTGGTTTATTACTAAATTACCATCTTTTGTCAAGGCAAAGGTGGGGGGAAGAGTTTAAAAAATCGTTTTAAAACCAAGATTATTTTTCTACTTCTAACTAATCAGCCTTGATTTTTGGTGTTGTGGGTGCTGTTGTTGTCTTAGTGGAGAGTGATGAATGGAACACTATAAATTTAAAAAGTTACATAGAAAATATAAAAAATTAAGCCAAAAGGTAAATACCTATGTGACATGTCAAGCACCTTAACTATTTTTCTAACTTAATCTTAGTCAAAAATATATATTCTATGTACTTTGAGACAATAAATAAAGGTTCAAAGAGCAAAGAAAAGATAAAAAACAAAGCATTAAAGCAATTGAGAGAAATTAGGAAAGCATTGGAGCAAACCACTTTTTAGATGAAATTTATGCTGGAGGACATTTGCAAGCCAGAACTGGAAATACAGTTGAAAGCTTAAAGGGTACAGTGATAAGAAAACATAGCAAAGGGCATGAAACAGCTCTACAGGGGTCTAATCATAAGTGCCTGAGAGGATTAGGGCTTTAAAAAATACAGAACAACTGCTTTAGAAAAAGTCTAAAGCAAAATAAAAGCATTTGTCTCTAAAAGGAACCAGAAACCTACTTGATCTGAGAAAAGAGAATTATAATATAGAAAGAACAATAATTGCTGTTCTTAGAAATCAGTCCTAAGTGTCTCTCAAATATTGTTTCTAAATTTTTCTCCAACTCATCATATAATTAAATTTCAAAGCAATCCTTTAAATAATGTGAACATAGAAAGAACATAAAAATATGTAGGTGATACACATATACACAAAGTGCTTCTCAAATAGTGGGGTGCACCCTCCAAGGGGGCACGAGGCTCCGCAAAGGGGGAAGGACTTGACTTCGGCAAACACTGTCATAACAAGCTAAGCCCCGTGTTTATGTCTCTTTATGTCTCTGGAGCTGAGAGTTGCTCTGTTCTGCTTCAAACCCCATTCTAAATGCCATGCATTGCAAAATGCGCTCATTGTAGCCCTTAATCCAGACATCACCTCTGATGAAAAAATCAGCTCAAATTATTTTATATATTTTTGTTTTACAGGTTAAAGTTTTTTTTAATAAAGATACTATTTACAGTCCTGGGGGGGTGAAAAATGTTTTCTTTTTCCTAGAGGGGCATGAGAGAAAATAATTGAGAAGCACTGACTTATGTAGAAGGTGTCAATTCATTGCAGATATTTTTTGTGGTGCTACAGTAAAACTAACTATGGATCTTTTCTCCGATGATTTTTGGCTCATATCTTTTGCTATAATAAATCATCACTGTATAACTATATGCTGTGAGTCCTCATAGAAAATTGTAAAACCAAGTGTTTTCTTGGGTATTTCTTGGGAATTGCTAACATAGTGACATTTTTAGGAAGTCCTTTATAACTTACCCTAACTATCATAAAGAAATGTTATGGTTCCAACTATAGAGTGATCTGCTACCTAAGTTCTGTAGCAAAGATCATGGAATCACAGCCAACCTGAAACTAACTAACCTGGGCAAACAATAAATCTCAGAGGTCTAAGTGATAAGAATTTGGAGTTCACAATAACACAACTAAGTCCAACTTTTTCTGGCAGACATACAGTATTAGTGATGTACTTGCATAGTTCTTTTTTGCACTCAAAACTGTCTCATATTATTTATTTTTATCATTCTCCAAGCCATAACAACTACTGGATGGTGATGTTTCTATGCAGAAGACTAGCTAAATCTTTATCTTATTTCCCAACAGCACATGAAATTAGGTAAATAAATTTCAACTCAGCTTGAAACAGTTTTCATTGGGATTGCCCCTGGGTAAAGTATAAGTACATGAAAAGCAAATGAGTCACTGCAATTTGCACTGCTCAACTTTATAACTTTGTCTTCAAGATTCCTATTATTCTATTTGTTTGTTTGTTTGCTGTTTTCTGCAGGATATTAAACATAGATGTTCAAACAGGCCTCTGATTGCCTGTTAGTTTCATCTGCTTTGGTGGTCAACTATTTCTTTGAGATGATCTTATGAAATGACTTGGAGACATGGTTTGTCTCCATTTATCATGATTATATATTCTATATTTTAATTCATACCATAATATAGCCTTCAAGGTAGGTGATAATATAGTTATTCTTCATTGTTCT
Organism: Crocidura indochinensis; assembly: GCA_004027635.1. Lineage (NCBI taxonomy): Eukaryota > Metazoa > Chordata > Mammalia > Eulipotyphla > Soricidae > Crocidura > Crocidura indochinensis. The sequence continues at coordinate 14,518 of PVKC010010785.1, read as the reverse complement.
TTAACAAATCATCCCCAAATGTATATTTATTATGCAACACATAGCATTTAGTCAAGAAGTAAATATAATTTATTTAATGTTCTACTTCTGGACTTCTCATCAATTTGAAATCAAGACTTTGAATAAAGGATCAAAGAGATCATTTAGCCAGTTGAAAATATATTGAATAAAAATATGTTGCATGCTGGAGGTCCAGGTTTAATCTCCAGTACTACTTTGTAACTCTGGTATGACTATAGTGACCCAAAAGTCCCATAGTTGTGTGTAACCACAGGGCATTGTCAGGCGTGGTCACAATTTCATCCATAAATACATATATGTACCTATATCAGTAACCTATCTCTTTCTCTCTCTCTCTCTCTCTCTATATATATATATATACATATATACACATATATATGTGTGTATATATATAGAGAGGTTACCCTTCTACAAAAGACAAAAACAAATAATAATAGAAAAAACACAAATGAAAAGACATATGCAGTCCACATAGGTAGAAAAGTATTCATAGTATATGCAGAAGTTATAGAAAATCATAAAAAAGAAAAATACACTAACCCATGTTTGGGAAACACAATGAGACATTATATTAGATATTATTATTCATCGCTAATAAACCAGAAAATTAATAATAAACCATAGCAAGGTATTTCATATTTGTCAGATTTTAAAAAATAAACAATTATAAGAACACAAACACTTAGCCAAGTATCAATAGCATTGTGTGACTATAAATTGATATATTTATAGTGACAGCACTATAGGGAGCAATGAAATAAGTGCCAATAAATCAATTATGTAAATGTTTGTGATCCAGAAATTCTACTGCTAGCTTTTATATTCTCTATTCTGGTAAAGTACAAGGGACACATATACAAGGAGACACATACAAGAATGACTTTAAAGCACTGCTTAAAGAATAAGAACCTGGAAATCATTTTTCATTTCACAAATGGGTACTTAAACAAAACAAAATACTATATAGTAGTTAAAGTAAATAAAGTATGCTTTTTACGAACATGATTAAGGTACAATGTTAACAAATCTTACAAATAACAGAGTGAAAATCAATTTTCAGAATGACTGTCAAAATTATGCCATTTGTGTAAAATTTTAAAATATTGACATAATTATTACTAAATTTTTATTTTATACACATGAAGGAACTATTAAAATATAAACTAACTTGTTTGCATTTCACGATCTACTTAACCTCTGGGGTCAATATAAACCTCAAAAAGTATTGGAGAGGGACTCTAGATATAATATAATGTGACAGGATGTTTGCTTCTCAATTATCAAACCATGTTCAATTTCCAGCATCCTATATGGTCTCCCATGCACTGGCAGGGGTAATAACTGAGTGTAAAGCCAGGAAGTATTGTAGAAAGCGATAAAGTGCTTTGGTGTATCTAGCATATCTTTTCCCCTTTTAAAGTAAGAGCTGAAGAAAGTAATATTGTATGCTACCAAATGAGAGCTGAATGCACATTATTGAAATTATTTTTAATTTTGTTTGAAAAATAGGGAGAACAACGGTAACCATTCTTGATTATATAAAGTACTTGTGATTATACTGGAAAGAAGAATAATTTCAACCCCTGATTTAAAAAAAATATGGAAGTTTAATTATCCTATATTAGCAATTCCTTTGAAGTAAAGTCTGTACACGAAATGTCAATGTTATAGTAGAACTCATAAGTCCAAAAAAGGTCATGAGACATGCAAAATTGTGTTCTTCTGTAATACAGTGTCATTATCTCAGTCCTGGAAATATCATTCAACTTATTTATTTGTATTTCCTCAAAGGAACAAGAATGGTTTGCACTCTTCTGAGGGTGTCTGTGATGTCAAACTAGCCAATATAATCTTATTTCAAAAGATATAAATTCAAAGTAATTAATTCCCTCTTTCCCACATCATCAATACAATAGTGTTTCAACTTATTAGGACTGAAAGACACAACTTTATAATCTAATTTCCCAAAGAAGATTTTGGTGAATGTAGAAAACATATGAATTATGCTTAGATTATAACTGTCACTTCCTCAACAAAACTAGATCACAAGAAATTGTTAAATTGCTTTCTTTCTTTCTCTTCACTTTTTCTCACTCACTCTTTTTTGAAAAATCTAATAGTTCTAGTTTTGTTGATAAGAAAAAATGTCCAATGTTTTCTCAGAATAGTTTTCTTATATTTCTTAGCCTGGGTAGAACTGAACAATACAGATAAGCATCCAATCTTCAGAATGTTTATCCTGAATAAATCTCGAAACGTTGAAGGAACTGACTGGAAGCTAATCTTTTCAGCTTTGAGTCTGAGACCATCAATAATGACAATAAAGTGGAAAACTGTTCCATTACTCACACCTCCATTATGGTGAAATGCTAAAGATAAAAATTTATTTAAGCCACTACTTTTCTACATTAGAACATGTCTGCTGTGTCCTGTGTGTGTGTGTTGACCTTTGTCCAAGATGATCTTCCAAAACCAAGAACATAAAATTGCTTCCACTCTGAAGCAGAGGTCTGTAAATCTCCATAATTAGACTGTATTTTGGATCTGAATCAAATAATTAAGGAAGAAATGACTAATTTTTCCTAGTAATGAATTTTTCATTTTAATGATACCAAGCTTTGTGATTCTTTCTAAAATAATTTTCTTCTATTTTTCTGTGATTTCTTTATTCAATAACAAATCAATACTAATTGGGTATGTACCCTGAGCAGACTCTACATGTTATTTCTATGGGATTGTAAAGCAACATTTCATTTCCTATTTTTTAACTCAATTAAACTGCCAAAAAGTAAGTCACAAAATTCTTAGTGAAAGATATGATTTCAGTCATATTTTCTGATTCGTGGTAATATTGTTGGTAATAACTCTCTATCACTATAGTCAGTGTGCAGCCAGTAACTCAGCAAAATTAGACAAAATGTGACAACAAGAAGAAATCAAAATGATTTGTAAATCAAGAATTCATTGTATTTTCAGGAAAAGCAACATAACATTCTGAAATGAAAGCCATTACTGGGGCAATGCATTTCATTAGCCTGTTTTTTTAAGGACAGTTATGTTAGAAAATCAGTTTACCTTACTTTAATCCCTCTCTTTTCTCTTCTTTTGCCTTATAGCATTGTACTTGTATTGCTGTTCTCTGATTGTTTTGGAATCATTATGATAATGGAAGAAAAAAGTTAGACTTATTTTTTACTAACTCTAGATATAAAGAAATATTATTTGATATTTCATTTCCTTTCCCTGTGAAATTTCAACAAACACCAAATATCTTTTCACTTCATAAATATACCTTTATTAAAAACAATAATTTCATAGAATGTCATTTCTGAATCTAAGAAGGTAAATTAAAAAACATCAAAAGCAGAAATATTTAAGATAAAAGCATTTTAATATTTAGTTTGGCTAGTTCTATATATATCATATATTCTCTTGACTGTCTTGATGTTAAAAGCAATGTGGAATTGAAAATTTTATGCATTTCTATGGGGTTTCTGTGTGAATGTGTGTATGTGTGCATCAGCATGTATATGTTTATACATATAGAAAGAAAATGTAATGCTAAAAAAATAAGAACTCGCAAAAGCTGCAATTGAGAAATTAACAGTGAAATTTCTTTCTGAATTAGCTATGTCAGATAAAATTTAAGGTAGAATTTGTGAAATGCAAGAAAAAAAAGAGCTATCATGATTTGTTTAAAAAAGAAAACAATGATCTGAACTCAAAGAAAGGATTTGACCCTGCTTCTTAATCATAAATATAGTAATAATTATCAAGTTATAATTTTATTAATAAAAGTATACTATGGTCTTTGCATATAGTATAATATATGATTTGTTTTTGTTCTGATATAAAGAGTATCCATGTTTTTGATGGCCCAGTTAGGGTACCATTATTTTATCATTTTAATGAAATATTGACTTTTCAAATAAAAGGGACAATTCTATCCTGGTGGAAGGAAAAAAAACACTATTAAATGACCAATATCATAACACAATTTGGAAAAATTAATTAGTCTTCAAACTTGAGAAAGCACTGTTACTAAGCAAGCAGAAAGCAAGCTAAAAGCTAAAAAGTTGAATTAACCAGCATTTTTCAGTTATATTTCAGGTTTCAGGCAAATATATAAAATACCTTTTACAGCATGATATTTGTTAACTTTAAGGATCTTTACGTGATCTCCAGATACTGCTTTTGCTTATGTTTATTTTCTAATGTTCTGCAACAAGCACATATTGATTGCATTGTTGTAATCAAATGTTATTAAAATAAAATAGAAAAATAATAAAAGTACATAAAAAGAGTTGGAGTTCTCTCTAAAAGAAAAAATATTGGGACTGCAGAGTAGCTCAGTGGTAGGGTTAAGGTCTTGCATGTATCAAGTCCTGGGTCTAACAACACAGCTAAAGAGAAAGGAGAGAAAGAAGAGAGAAAAACATGATACAATAAATTGAGAGGAGAGAGAAAGAAGAGAGAAAAACATGATACAATAAATTACTTGAATTAAATAGTTTTATTTGAAATACATCAAATATTAATATGCATTATGATGAAAAATAGAATTCAAAAAATCTAACCCAGAAAATAATAAATAATAACAGAAGTTATTTGAAAATTAGTTAGTGAGTATTAATCAGTTTTAAATGTAGATATTAAATAAGTTAGAGAGAAATATAATCATACTTGTATTATGAAGTAAAATTAAAAGTAGATATTCTACAATTCTGCATAGTCAAACTCCAATAACTTCCCTATAAAATGATATTTAATTTAAAAGTAATGTAAAGGGAAGATTATAATTATCATCTTTATGTTTTATCTGTTCAACACAAGCATATACAACTTGGCGATAAAAAATAAATGGAATGGGGGCTGGAGTGATAGCATAATGGTAGGACTTTTGTCTTGCACATGGCCAACCCCAGACGACACTGGTTCAATTCCCTGCATCCTATATGGTCCCCCCAGGCTGCCAGGAGAGACTTCTGAGTGCAGAGCCAGAAATAACTTCTGAGTGGCATTGCTGTGACCCTTCCCCCAAAAGAGCCAAAAAAAATGGGATGAAAATAAAATTTTCTTAAAAAGAAAAAATATAGCTTCAGGCTGGGAGGGCTCTCCTCCCTTCCCGGAACAGGATTTCCAGCCGACAAGGTCCTTGGTCTCTGGCAGACCTCTGTATGTACCAGAGACCTCTTTGCCCAGCCTAGGGTTGGGGGTGCCGGACCTAGGTCACCGGGTTCCCCACTTCCTCTTTCCTCCAGAGCTCCAGGTGGGTTTCTGGGAGGACCTAATGGGGCACCCTGGGTTTTCCCCACTTCCAGGCCGGCTCCAGAGATTGGCTTAGACTGTGGGGTATGATCTCCTATTCTCGGGCCTGGGAGGGCTCTCCTCCCTTCCTGGAGCAGGATTTCCTGCCAGTACAGGCCTTGGTCTCTGGCAGACCTCTGTATGTGCCAGAGACCTCTTTGCACGGCCTAGGGTTGGGGGTGCTGGACCTGGGTCACCCGACCCCCCACTTCCTTTTTCCTCTAGAGCTCCAGGTGGGTTTCTGGGAGGACCTTATGGGGCACCCTGGGCATTTTTATACTTGTAGGAGCTTAACTGGGGGTGGCAGATAGCTGCTCAACTATAGTCACTGGCAATCTCATAACAGTTTACATCGCCAGCCCCCGCGCGAACACATACTCCTCCCAACCATTTGTACCCCAGATTTACCCTTTTTTACTTCAGTACCACATAGTTCTAATCACAGATCAAAGTAGTACAGTGGATCTAGCAATCGCAAAACTATTTCAAAGGACATAAATTGAACACATATGTTTTTTGAATATTTTATGTGTAGGTTCCATAACAGCTATAACTCTCTTTATATATTCTTCTACCATGACATTTCTATCCACTTTTCATCTTGTCTTTTCTTTGTAAGTTGTTCAATTAGGAGTGTTGGTGGAAGTGTCCCTCAGTTTAATGCCTATGATTGAACTACGTCATGGAGATTGTTGGTCTTATTCCAGATGCGCCGGTAACGCTACGTGACATAGATGCTTGTTTGCATAGACACATTAAAATGGGAAAATACTATACATACAGATAAGTTCTTATCTAATAGAGTTAGGAACACACATATCTGTACAATGGGACCTTACACCCTGAGCATTGGTATAATGACCTGGCACAGACCTCAGAAAAATGGGCATCCGCCATTCACTCCAGAACCAGGCAAGCTATCTACAAAACATAAAAAAGGTTTTTTATGGCAACATCTGGAAGCAATCCTCTACCAGGGAAGACACTACCAAGGCCCTGACAGCGACCTCCTGAAAAGAGACTTTCGTTAACGCTGAGAAGACTTGACACCAACAATGACCTGCTCCACAGGACATGGTTCTCTCTATTGCCCCTTAAGTGTGAGGTGAAATGAGAGGATGCTCTGCACCCTCCTGACTGCAATATGGGATAAGCAGATTCCAGAATCTTTAATACAGAAGCATTACACCAACAACAGAGACTATCTGAGGAATGTAGGTATTTTGCCACTACAGACGATGACTTGGATTGGACAAACTAGTTTGCCTGAAGCCTAGATTCGGTCTTGTGCCAGGTAACTTCAAGGGTAGGGTCTCCTTGTATTTAGGCCATAGTTTTTTCTTCCATGTTCCTTATATTTTGGTGGGCCTATGCAAACAAATGCCACTCTAACACCGTTTTTTACTATGTTCCCTTGATTCAAATCCTTAAGAAAAACTGAAACTTTTTGAGGTTAACTTAAACTAGTATGCATGTGCATGTCCTCAATGTATAAAGTGTTACGTAAGTCCAATGTCTTTAGATTATATTATGTGCTGCTAAGAAATAGTATGTACTACAATCTGGGGATTTGAGGGACAAAGTAATTGTATTGTACATGGGCTCAAATTTTGTTTTTCTTAATGTTCTTTGACTGAAAGTTCAAGGCTGGGATATCATCGATGGAACTACTGAGAATTCTTTTTATGGGTGACTGTGCTTCCACTGTAACTTTACCCTGTCCTCTTTCTTTGCATCTTTGTTATCATAATTAAAAAAAATTAATAAAAAAAGAAATATATAAACTAATTAAAATAGATACCTTATCCTTGATTAATGAAGCTCAATAGTAAGTATTTAAGGTCCTATATTATTCTAAATATTAAAAATAATAAATATTCCAATATGATATTATTAATAATATTTTTAGAATAAAGAAGCTATTCTATACTGTAATTGCTGAAAAAGATTATGCTGAGTTAAATACGATAGAAAAAGAAATAAAAACAATTACTTCAATTATACATTTTATCTAAGGAAGTTATTTCATAGAAACAGAGTAGGCTGGCTGTTTCTAAGGATAGAATGGAGGGGGAAATGAGATGTGGGTGAAAAGACACAAAGTTACAATTGCATAACAGGATGAATAAATTATAGAGAAATGGATCACAATAACTATAGGTCATAGTGTATTATATACTGGAAATTTGTTAATAAACCTTTCAATACAAACATATATATGGCTACCACCTAAGGAGGTAGCTCTGTTAATATGCTTGGTTATATACTTTCTACTATATATGTATTATATATAATTATCTAGTATACCTTAAATAGAAACCATTTTAATTTTAAAAACAATATATGGTTTAGAATAAAATTCAATTGAGTAAATATGTATCCTATAGGATTTTGAAAATAAAGCAGTAATAGTATGGCACGGTGAGAGAAAGGTATGACAGAGAGACATTGGAAATCAGATCATAGAATTTTTACAAAGATCTGAAGTCATATTCAAGTAGATGATACTTTACTATATGCAAATGCTGAGGAAATGAGAGATTACTCATACATTTTCTATAGGATGACACATAATATTTAAACAAAAAAGAAAGCTGAATTTTCCCATTGATTAAATTTCAATTTGGGAATTAAGTATTGAAAGAAAATTACAAGCTATAAACAATGAATTATACATCCTAATTTTCACAAATCTTGAAATTGAACAACATCCTAATCGAGATTATAAAATATCATAGTTAAACAGCCAAGAATAGCTAATAGCTAAAGAAAAAAAAAAAAAGCTAAAGCAACCCTGAGAGAAAATAAAGATGGGAGGCATCACTTTCCTCAACTTTAATTTGTACAACAAAGCAATAATCATTAAAACAGCATAGTTACTGGAATAAAGACATACCCTCAGATTTGAATATTCAGAGAATGATCCTCAGACTTACAATCAATTAATCTTAGATAAAGGGATGAGAAAAGCAAAATGGATCAAGGAAAGACTCTTCAACAAGTTGTATTGGGACAACTAGTTAGCCACATGCAAAAAGCAAACTCAGACCTCTATCTAACACAATGCACAAAGGTCAAATCCAAATGGATTAAAGACCTTGATACCAGACCGGAAACTATAAGATATATAGAAGAAAATATAGGCAAAATACTCCATGACATTGAAACTAAAGGTATCTTCAATGAGGAAACACCACTCTCCAACCAAGTGGAAGAATGATACACAAATGGGATTACATTAAACTGAGAAGCATCTGCAATTCAATGGAAATAGTGAGTGGGTAAAAAAGTCACCCATGGAATGGAAAGAAATATTCACACAATACTCATCAGATAAGGGACTAATATCTAAGATATATAAGTACTGCCAGAACTTAACAAGAAAGAAACATTTGACCCCATCAAATAATGGGGAAAATAAATAACAGACACTTCCTCAAAGAAGAAATACAGATGGATAAAAGGCACATGAAAAAATGCTCCAATTGACTAATCATCAAGGAGATACAAATCAAAACAACAATGAGATATCATCTCACACCACATAGACTGGCACACATCACAATGAACAAAATCAGCCACTGCTGGCATGGATGTGGTAAGAAGAGATTCTCCTTCATTGTATATACCCTAGGAGCATACAAAACAATAATGCCCTCTATAGTCTTACGTTCATAGCAGCACTATTTACAATAGCCGAAATCTGGAAACAACCCAGATAGCAAACAAAGATGAGTAGCTAAAGAAACCGTGGTACAGCTATAAAATGGAATACTATGCAGATTTTAGAAGAAATTAAGTCGCAAAATTTGTGTATACTTGGACAGAATTGGAGATTATTATGTTTAGTAAAATTAAACAGGGCTTTTTCAAATATTCATAAATAAAAGACCATTTACCTCAAATTAGAAAAACTGCACTGAAAATACATCTATAAAATGAAGAACATTCCTTAGAAAAATACATCAATAACATTCTTTAAAATAATATCTTTATTTAAGCATCATGATTACAAACATGTTTGTAGTTGGGTTTCAGTCATAAAAAAGAACCTCCCCTTCACCAGTTAACATTCCCACCCCCAAAAAAGTCCACATTTATCATATAAAAGAATAAAAATAATGAAATCTAGCATATTTTATCTGCCATATAGGTAAGCTAGTTTAGTAAATTAGCTTACCAAATTTGTAAAGAAAAAAGCATCATTAAATACTGGTAATGGGAATACACATTGTCATAACTTCCTTGGAAGCAATGTGACAGTTATCTATAAAAACTAGCAATGTGCATATTCTATAACTCAGAAATGTTATCACAAAAATTTATCCTACAAATAGATTTCTCATGTGTGCAACTAGAATGTACCAAATGTACATTGAGGCATAATTTTTAATATCAAAAAGTACTGAAGCAACCAAAATATTAACATAGTTATGAGTTTTGAAACTGCTGTCTGAACTATTTTCTGAATAGTTTTATCAATTCTTTATTCTGTGATCTGCCCAATGTCTGCTGGTAATAAAGTGTTTATTTGTTGCTGTTGAATTGTTTAGATTAAATGAGCAAACAAATAAAAAGAGAAAAGGACACAATATATGATATTTGTACATAAAAGTATACAGATACAATTACAATAGTTTAAAAGAGCCTGTGTTTTTATTTTCAACATGTAAAAATCTCCGGCTTATATTACTAGGGTCTAAAATTAATATAAATTAATAAGATAGCCCCATCTTTTGGTAAATGTTGAAAACAGTATATGTTTACATAAGACTCTCAAGTGATATGTGAACACCTAACAGTAACACACATTTCCTTCAGAATGCACAAGAAACTTCCCACAGCTGTTGTGTGTGGGACTAGTATTACAGATCTGAGTCAGAAGCAGTGATTTTTTTGTATAATTTTATATGACTTACAATATTTACCTTGAGCATACATTAATTTTTCATTTTAATTCTGAAGTGTCACGTTCTCTAGGAGATGCTCCCAGACAGAAAAGGCAGTTCCCATCCCCCTGTTCGATTAGGTCAGGGGGAACAATTCCCGTTGTAGAGATCCACAGAAAGTAATTCACACAATGAGAAGGTACAAGAAAAGGTTCATAAAATCCAGTGCTCAAGCAAGGAATTCAAACCACAAAAGCTTTCTGCTCCTAAGATAGAGTGCAGCTCAGTGGAAGAACACTGAAGAATGAGCCCCAATCTTCCTCTGATCCTTGTTTATATTGACAAGTATCAGGTATCAAGTCCCACCCTAGGTGGAAGCAGAATACCAAGTAAGGGATAATCCAATATAGTCTCATCAGGTCACACCCTAGGGTGGAGTACAATTACTGATTAGGGCAGGATCAGTAATCCAACAAACTCTAGAACTTCTAAAAATAAAACTGAAACAAGGAGCTTATATTTTACATTAAATTATAAGTCTCAGCCTTAATAAACAATAATGCCATATTCAAATCTTTCCTGTTCTATCCTTCAATGTGCCTTGGATAATTCTACAAAATAGTAATTAGTGTCATGAAAATAATTCTGTGTTTTGTAGATACAAAACTAAAAAGTTTCAGTCATACAATTTATAAAGCCTTCACTTTCACATATATCCTGCCCCTAATGTCCCGTTTCCTTCCTTCCCTCTTGCCTGTCCTCTCCTTTGCCTGACTCTCAGTAGTGGGATATGCACATATATTTTATACCTTTCTTCTTTCTGTCTCTCTCTTTATTTTCCTATCCTCTTTTTTTCTTTTAGACACTGTGGTTTGTAATATTGTTACTGAAGGAGTGTTATACATATTACTTTATCTTCTTTTAGTACTCATTTCATTTTTTTTTGGGGGGGGGGCACACCCGGCAATGCTCAGGGGTTACTCCTGGCTCCACGCTCAGAAATTGCTCCTGGCAGGCACGGGGGACCATATGGGGCACCGGGATTCGAACCGATGACCTTTTTTTTTTTTTTTTAATTCTTATCCAGAGAAATCATTTCCAACTATCATTGTCATAGTGGTCTTTTTTGTATCCTAACTGTATAATTACACTTTCCCTTGCTTTTTGTGGCAAACTCCCTACCAAAACTTAGTCCTTTTGACTTTTGTCTCTATTATATTTATGTATTATTAGCTAGCATACAATTTATAATACCCCAAGAATGAATGTGATCATTATGCCTATCTATCTTTCTCTGACTCATTTCACTCAGCATAATACTTGCCATTTCTATCCATAAGTAAGAAAATTTCATGATTTAACTTCTGCACATCAAAGGTCATAATGACCAGATACAAAAACTGCCCATGGAATGGGGAATACTATTCAACCAATACCTATCTAATCAGTGTTTAATGTCTAAGATATATAAGTCACTGATAGAACTGAACAAGGAGAAAACATCAAACCCACATAAAAAATGGGAAGAGGAGATGAACAAACACATTCTCAAAGAATAAATACAGATGCTCAAAAGGCACATGAAAAAAATCCATATCATCATGGAGATACAAATCAAAACAACAATAAGATATCATCTCACACCACAGAGACTGGAAAACATTAAAAAGAATGAGACAACCAGTGCTTGCATGGTTGTGGAGGGAAAAATGATCTCACTCATTGCTCGTGAGAATATCGACTGGCCCTGTTTTTCTGGAAAACAACATGGATATTGAATTTCCATATAATCCAGAATAACTGCTTCTAGGGGCCCAGAAAAACAATACAGAAAAGCCTCGGAACTCCTATGTTTATTGCAGCACTCTTCACACAATAGCTAGAATCTGAAAACAATCCAAGATGAGAACATATGAGTGAATAAAGAAACCATGATATATCTACACAATGAAATACTATGCAATTGTTAGGAAAAAATAAGGTCTTACATTATTTTAAGTTCAGTTGAGAAAGTAAGAAGCATTAGAAACTAAAAAGTCGCTGGGCAGTGGCGCTAGAGGTATTGCCTGCGCTAGCCTTGGACGGACCGCGGTTCGATCCCCTGGTGTCCCTATGGTCCCCCAAGCCAGGAGCCACTTCTGAGCGCATAGCCAGGAATAACCCCTGAGCGTCACTGGGTGTGGGCCAAAAACCAAAAAGAAAAAAAAGAAAAGAAATTTAAAAAGTCCTTTACCTACTCAAAGAGTACCACACTTGACTCTGATTCACCATTTGAGTGTATAAATGACTTGACTATATATAGTCTTATTTTTACAAAGGTGATCTTTAAGTGACCTAGTTGACCTATTTAAGTCTACTAAAAGATAAAGATATTTTAAATGCTGCTAATATATAATTATATTATCATTAATTTATTTTCTGTTTTGTTTAACAGAAAAAAATGGCAATAAAAAGATAGATCAAAGCATCTATATTTGTCTTCTTTATTTGTTTTCCAGTGTGCTGCATAACAAATGATCACACATGTAAAACAATACATATTTATTACCTCAGTTTCTGTAGGTCACAAGTCACTACTCATCTGAAACCTCTGCTCATGTTCTAAAAAGGCTATGATCAAGGTGTCACTGGTCTATGTTCTCTCATATGTGGAACTTGTGTTCCTTTTCCAAGTCACTGAGGTTGCAGAGGAAATAGATTCCCTTTATATTTACATTTAGCATAATAAAATCATACTAGCTGTTTGTTCTCAACAGTTTATTGGAGTTACCCTCAATTCCCTGCCATATGCCCCCTGCAGGAGCCATCCTACATGATTGCTTACTTTCTCCTGGCTAATAAATGAATCTGTTTCCACCGGTTAATTTAAAAAGAGACTTACAAGGGATCAGAAAGATAGTACAGCAGATGTAAGGTATTTTTCTTGCACAAATCTCACCTGTTTGTAATTCCCAGTACCCCATAAGTCCTCAAGCACTTCTAGGAGTGATACCTGAGTACTGTTGGTGTGGCCCAAACTCCATCCCCTCAAAAGATAGAAATTTACAAAAATCATATAATCACAAGCATGGCATTTCAGGATCAGAGTCATGTAATATCAAAAGCATCCCTTTGCAATATGGTCCTTTATGTACCAGAGGAACTATAGATTCATCATACACTCAACTTGATATAGTGCTACTTCCTAGGGGAAGTAGGGGCTGGATTTTAGTATATGTCAGCCATAGATTAACATCTACAAAGTCAGTCAGAAAAGTATTATTGACTATTCAAAGTGCTGTAAAGAATAGATAAAATAATTTTATAATTAGTATATTATAATAATATTAGATAATTTAATTAACACCTGAGGATAATGCTAATATGGCAGAGGATGTAATGTGATGATGTTGACTAACATGCTACTTGGTAGTTAGGAGATGGCAAGTAAATTGTCCATCCCCAAAGTAAAATTTTGTGAGCAAGAGTAGTTGGAAGGTCATGTAAAGAGTTTTACAAATTATTTGTCTTCCAACACATGCAAGCATGGACATTTATTAAACATACAATACACACATACAAACATATATGAACCTATTTCTAGAAATTTTCTTTTTTTAAATTATCTTTATTTAAACAACGTGATTACAAATATGATTATAGTTGTATGATTACAGTCATGTAAAGAGCATCCCCCTTCACCAATGCAACATTTCCACCACCAATTTCCCAGCTCTCCCTCCTCCCCACCCCACCCACACCTGTACTAGAGACAGGCTTCCTACTTCCCTCATTCATTCACGTTGTTATGATAGTTTTCAGTGTAGTTATTTCTCTAACTGCACTCATCACTCTATGTAGTATGAGCTGCACCTACCAGCCCTCATCTCTCATGTCTCTGAGATACTGTTAAAAATGTCTTTCATTTTTCTTAAAACCCATAGATGAGTGAAACCATTCTGCATCTTTCTTTCTCCTTCTGACTTATTTCACTCAGCATAATAGATTCCATGTACATCCATGTATAGGAAAATTTCATGACTTCATCTCTCCTGACAGCTGCATAATATTCCATTGTGTATATGTACCACACTTTCTTTAGCTACTCATCTGTTGAAGGGCATCTTGGTTGTTTCCAGAGTCTGGCTATTGTAAATAGCGCTGCAATGAATATAGGTATAAGGAAGGGATTTTTGTATTGTATTTTTGTGTTCCTCAGGTATATTCCTATAGAAATTTTCTATTTTCATACAACTTACATCTGACATTTAGATCTAACAAATATGAACATTTTTTTCTTATATTTTCTTTTTTTTTTTTTT